>LUCH01001152.1:99676-115617 GCA_013368495.1 Paragonimus heterotremus | reverse complement strand
TATCCTATACTCTTCTTGAAGCTTTTTCACCTTTTACATATTTTGGGATTTTTTTTCCAGAAAAATTCTGTTAGTGCTTCACCACGCAGCCGGTCACGGACTGGTGCTTTTGCCGGGCGATATGTCGTTGACATCTGGATGCAAACCTTCCCCATTGTGGGCCAACGTTCAACTTGGCAATGTCTATGCTACTGAAGGCCTTCTACAACTTCCTTCAAGTGATATCCCTCAAAGGTCGGCTTCTTGATTAGGCATTTTTCTTCTTTTTTCCTCATATTTCCCCTCACCATTGGTGGTTTGCATTTTTGGATATCTCTTGAGCCACCCTTTTAATCTCAATAGAACGTCATGTTCACGAAACAAATGATGATAGGATCACTCCTCAGGTTACTGAGCAGTGGTAGAAGTTGGAGGATTTGGATTGTTACAGATTGAACACCACTCACACTTGATCGCAGCCTTCGCATTCATATAAGCCTTTCGGCTTGCCCACTTCGAAATGAAGCAGTAGACTTGAGTTTCGCTCTCATTAGAACTGATCAATAATGCATATCCTATTCCGAGCCGGACTTCGCACATTGGCTGTCGTGCTTGTGAGACTAGCATACTAACGACAACCTTACTAACCCCACAATAAGCACGACCGGATGGCCATACCGAACGCTCATCCATAACATTCTGTGAACACTTTCCAACTTGCCGGATCATTTTGAAAGAAAAATAAACAGAATCCTTAACCCCGTGATCAACACATAGCCTCACCTCGGCCCATCACTTCTATGGAGTGATACGTTCTCAACGCAGACATTCTCGACGAGCATTGTCTGATTTATAATTTCACAACTAACTGACTGTTGCTAGTGAGGCGGCTCGTGTGTATGTTACATTCCCCTAGTCATTTCAGCGGATCTTCCTCGTTATATAGACTAAGGTACCTTGTGTTGATTAATTCCCAGATATATTGTGTCAGTACTAGTGAAAATAATGGGGTTCTTGTTCCACAGTTTGGTATCACAGTCGTCACTTGATCGGATTTGGCAGTCAGTATTTGGAGGTTTTTTATTCAAGTCTTCCTGGTGTTTATACAGGTTTCTGCACAAACAAATAAAGCGGAAAAAAGCCTGAAACAGTGTTAAAGAAGCTACGGGGTCTCACATCCGATGCGACATTGTGTTGCATTTTTAACTATTTCTGACTGCCTGTTTGATCAGGGATGCCCTTCCTTCCTCACTGGAAAGCAGGTGTTGCTGTGCGATGCTGAATCCTGAAGTCATAAAGTTCATCCTTCAAATTTTCATCATGAACCCATCACATGCTTATCGCTTTTTGCTTGACCAATGTCGTGCAAAGCGCACATGATGGAATAAACGATGAGTTGGTATTCACAAAAGGTACTTTGTCACCGGCGTCTGTGTAGTAAGACTGGTGTTGTTCGGATGCTAGGTTTATCCTCATACGGAGACGCTACGTGCTGCATAGTTGCTCATACGGCGCAATGCACCTGCGAGCGAGCTGCCTTTTAACACAAAACGGATGTGACTTTCACCAGGCGTTATCTTCATCAGAGACACCAGTACATCAGCGGTTCTCGCTGATGCCTAACTTTCATGAAGCCATAACGAAGAATAGAACAGGCTCTAGCTAGGAGAAAAAAAGAAAGAGGGAGGAGACCTAACTACTGTAATTGACTGCGTCTATGTTTATAAACTCAACCACAAGGTGCAAACAAACAACTGAGCTGTAGGTGAAACTAAAGCGTCATCGGCAGGACAAATGCCCACAGTTTTCATTATCTCGAGTTTACTTCGCAGGCAACCCGAACAAACAAAAACAACATTCACGTCACGAGGCCCGATCTCCCGTCATCTCATCCAAGGTCTCCAGCCACCGACTACATGTATCGCGAGAGCCCAGCCTGGGAAGTGAACGCGATCTACAGTGGTCAACTCCTTCATAGGCAACCTCATTTCTCTACGTCAAGCCATCATCTGTCCATCTCGCACCTTACGCCATTCGACCGCGGCATCGACAAGGAGTGCTTGGTGTGATAGACAACCAGCTGGCATCTTCAGTACATGATCTAGTCATCTAAGTCTGTGAAAACTTAGACGTAGAACACTAAACTCGCTTTATTTTCACCATTAAATATCCGCTTTGTAACTTGTTCGTTGGTGCCACCCAGTGCGTGCGATCGAACGCGGACATTGACAGTCAAGTGGCTGAGAAAGATTCACGCGTTCTATCCTGAGCGGCCAAATCTTGCAACCGTGGGATAATACACCCCTCACAGTCACCCTATGTACGCGGCCATTAAGCTTCAGAGAGATGCTTCTCTATCGCCACAGGTGTTTTGGATAAGCAAATACCATACTAGCCTTGCGAATACAAACTTGTATTTAGTTACTTATACCCCCGCCGTTGGTACTGCAACTTCCTAAATGTACAAACCGATCAACAGCTTCCATTACTTTATTATCTAACGTTAAATCTACATAATCAGAGCGGTCTTGCAAAGGCAATTTGAGGCTGCATAGTGTGAAATAGCGTCTGCCGATGTTTGTGCAGCTTGAAAATTGTCAGACGGCAACACTGTTGTCAGTAAGATCTAGATTAATAAGATACAGGGATTTGATGAAGTATACTTTGTGCCTGAACCCTAGTAATGATCGGAGTTAAGCTAATCTCCCTATGGTTGTCGAGAGAGCCTCTGACCACTTTATTGAATATGGAAGCTGTATTCCGGTGATCTCAGCACAGAGAAGTGTTCTACGCCATCCACACTAGCTGAAGCAACTGAGTCGAGGACTTTACTAACGCCTGTGGACATTAATTTTGGAAAATGTCTGTGCGTGGTTCTGTGGGCTAGCAACTCTATTGCATTTGAGAGCTTAAATGCGAACGCGGACCTCAGTTTTGATTGTTGGTTTTGTGTCTATCAATTAACATTGCATGGCTGTGCGGGTAACATTGTATAATCAATGGACTGGCTACATGGGCCCGCATGTTTCGCCGAGCGTTCTAATCTTCTGGACTTCTTATGGATGGGAGTGCCATGGCAGTCGATGATAGCCTCACTGACAGAAGGATATCCTGATCCAGTGGTACTGATATGCTTGAGGAATCTGCCATTTTTCTATGTAGTAAAGAAGGTTTCCATTCTTCTGATCTCCTCTGTTTGCCAAGCCTTACGATCAGCGATCAACATGTGCATCAGCTTCCTACCGATATCCATCATAAACTGCTGAGATTGAATGTTCCATCTGATACCTAACAACTGTAGAGACGTCTCTGAATTCCGTTGTTTGTTTATCCCATGAACTTCCGTGCTGTTCGTTACAGTACTTACTTCATGGATGGTCTGTGAGATTTAGGTTCAGTGGCCATTAGGATATGTAGGGTTAAGACTGGTAAGCTTTTATTATTGGCTAGTTTGATACTTATGTCTTACCGACAGCTTGCTCATTTTCTCAGCGGTCAGTCGCCGTTGTGGGCGTGATCGTTGCATGCCGAAAGTAGGGGCGTGATGACAACATACCAAAGCATGATCTGAGTTCAGCTATGTGCTTCTAGAAGAACGACAATCCTGAATGGATCTACGCCACTTATAACCAACAGCTATGTGGCCTGACTATTACCATGTCAGGTTTGGAAAATAGTTTTATCTACTAACGCAACCCACCATCTCAGCTTTGGTTGCGTGGGTTGAAGAAATTTATAGGTGACATCCGGACCCTAGCTTTTTGACTGCTCACCTGATCAGACGACGCACTACAGCTGGCTGATTTATCCAGGTTTGCAAAATTTCCAGCTACCGGTAACCTATGACGAGCGAGGTCGAGTTCACACATGTGCTTCTATCAAATAAAGACGATTATCCGCTTATTACCTGTGCTACTCATGAAGAGCAGAATGTGATAGTATCATTTCAATCAGGTATTTTCATTTACTCGTGTATTTATGTACCCTATATCTAACTATGTGCTTCCGAAGTATCGCATTTGATTTGTACATCTGAACTTCAGGTTCATAGCCTTCAGTTTATAATATAGTGAAAATCCACGGCAACTCAACTGATGTGCCATTTATTATTCAGTGTAACTTGGTATACACGAGTCTCTTTTTTGACAGAAACGATTGTTCACTTGTAATGAAACATCATCGTAGATGATGCGTCAGTGGTGTTCTTCTTATCAACGCGGCTTGTAACGTGCTTTCGTTGGGTTTTTTCTATTAGCCCATAACATAATATAAAATCCCAAGCGGAACTTCCCTGCTTGATCACCTCCGCCATGGTCAAAATTCCCTCAAAGTATCCCCATTGTATTTGCTCACACATATGTCGATGAGCACTGTTTACGAGAATTTTTAGCAGTTCGAGGCAGTTGCAAGGGAACTAAACAACTGTGTGGTCACGGCCGTGGAAATTTTATTCGCTTCAATAATCTGGACCGGGTGTTGTTGTTTGTCATATTGGGCAGCGCGTGACTGATTAGAAACTTTCTCAAGCATGAAAGTTTAACTCAATCAACAGTGCACCTGACCCATATTGTCTTTTGATTCTCTTTTCTCATGTGTTATCGTTCACTTGATTTTTTTTGGTCATGTTATCGTCAAAATGGCTTAGGTTAAGTGTAGCAAGAGGCATCGTCTCTGTCTCTGAGATGTACTTTCTCGTGCGAAGTAGAATTTAGCTGATATTGCTTGTTGATACATGGTTTAAGATATTTTTAAATCACGCTCAACAAACCAAATGTCACTCCCATGAAGCCGTTCACTGAGACTATCAGCCTTCATTTTATCTGAGAAGTCAGATGCTTCCACACAGTTACATTGAGCGAACTATTCTCATTGAATTAACAGACGAACTACCTATAACAGCCCTTCTCCTGTTCATACTGGGCTTTAAGGCGTTTAAATCTATGCCAAAGGTGGATAGTGCTTTAAGACACGGGGTTAGTGTACACATTTAAGAAACCGAACCGGGTCCTAAGATAGTTCGACTATTAGGATCATTCCAATGGAATGTGGAATTGGTCAACTATCGTTCGTTGCATACTGAAATGCGCTTGCCATGTGCTTGATAGACTGTAGTTGTACTCGTTAAACTTACTGCATGTTGTATCTTGGCTTCGATCTTCTTTTGAACTCTGCGCGTATCAATTATTTCGTTAAACGCTGCTCACGGAATCATCGGTCGGTCTTATCAGTACGCCTGCTGCCAGTCCTCTGAAGACGATCGAGCAGCCTGAGTAGTGAATACACGCGGTTGTGGCTGAACATGTACGCGGGATAATCCTGTCACGCATGTTATGAGGCCTAATAAACACGTGAATTGTGGGTTATATTCCGGGCTTGCTGAAATCGTGCATTACTCCTCACCTCCAACACGAAGAAAATCTGTTTCTAATGCAGTGTTTCGAAGGGGACTGACTGAAATGTGTCTGTGGATGCTAAAGGCGGTATCCAACTGGCAACAATAGGAATTCCAGAATGCTTATCAATAATGTGCTTTCTGTACATTTTGCAATCACTCACCGATCCGTTGGCGTAGACCGTCTGTGATTGTTCTTCTTTGTATCCGCTATAAGATTTCGGTCTGTAATCCGTTAGTGCATACCTTTGGGTTGTTGACTTTCAGGACATCTCAACAGCTGGGCATTGAGAGGGAGCTCAGCTGTTCTTCTAACACATCTTCTGTATTCAGTTTACAGCTTGAAATCAGGATGCGTCTTCAGGAACTGCAACTTCAGATATCTCGCGTTTATGTGGACAAAGTGAGTATTTGTGGGTTTTCCGTTCCTGTTATTAAAAAAGCCAACGATTTCCTCATGACGTTCCGAGTAAATTGCTACCGACCATCGATCAAGCCACATTGACTATTCCATACTTGTTGGGTAACGTCTGTCAGGTTATCTTTCGGCGGATAACTTCAATTGTTTTACTGTACTCGTCTGGATACTATTCTCCATAGGATGGCAATTGTATTGAGATTGGGGCTGTAAGGTGGCCGGTTCACCGTCACCTTGGTTGCCTCCTAACCACTTTCATACTGTAAGCCGTAAGCATTATACAATTTTCTTGTTGAAATACCACATATTCCACGCTTTATTGTCTCACAAATAGTAACAGTTGAATTAGAATTGTCAAAAGGCATGCCAGAGCCTTTTGTCCTCCCTACAGAGGCACTAGTTGTGCCTTCCTTTGTAACAAATACAAAAGCTTCTCGGTTCATCACATCATCATTTCCACGCTGTCGTCTGCCATAAGAACGTCGCTGTTTACATGAGTTATCGTATGTTGATGATTTGTTCAAATGATGTGATCCTCAGTCTAACTCATTTGTTCCTTATGTTACTTCAACGGTAACATTCGTTGAAGCTTGAGTCAAGCAAATAAGGACAATCTGTTTTTGATCCCGTTCATTCTAGTCTTAGAAATCTACAATGTCAAATCGCGCTTACTAGCACGTACGGTATTGCTTCTCCTTTATAACTTGCGTAGTACTGCTCTTCCCGCTGGAAGTGTATAGTTTCTCTCGTTTTAGTTCGTTTATTCTCATTCTGGTTTCCCGAGCCGCTATGTAGTTATTTATTTTTTTTCCCTGCTGGTATCGTCCGGTATCCCCACTATTTCCTCACCATCACATCCAACGCCTAACCCCTTCCCGGCTCATAACCCTTTCGGTTGCGGTTTTTCGCGACATCAGTTAAATACAGCAAAATAACTGCAGTTAGTCGATTTCCAAAACAAATTCGTGTGTGGGCACTACTGACTGAGTTGTCGATCTACCGGTCAGTGATGACCGTCAAAATTTGACTCTCGTCACACATCTATTTAAGACACAAAGGGTCTTTGTCACATTAGTTGTGAGACGGCTATTTTTCAACTATTCCTATTCTACTGAGCTATTTCTTGAGAACTCCTTTTTGTCCCCTTCAGCTAAATGCCGGGTCGACCTACTCAAACTGGTGAAGATTTTAACCAGGTGGCGAACAGTCCTATATTTATGGGTGAAACTGTAATGCTGGACCTAAATGTCTAACTACCATGTAGTCCAAAGGGAGGCATCATGTTGTGAAGCGGGCCTGCTTGTTCCACATAACTCGACCAAAATGTGGGTAGGCGGGCCTACAGTGCCTAACTTGCGTAAGCATATTTTATACAGACTGCATTGTCCTCGCCCGGACTTGTACTTTTACGTTCATATACTGGCTTAGTAACTACACATTCAGAATGAATAATCTTGTGATTTGGCTGTGGACGTCCAGGTAAGCACTGTTCACCTGGCTCGCCCTCCGGTTAGTCATCATTTGTTGTTCGTCCCTATCTTCCATCTTAATTCATTCGTTTTACTCATCCGTGAACAGCAACTGCACATTCAACAAATCTAGCTCCAGCCGACTCAGTTGATAATGCACTCGCTCCAGTCACACTTACAACCGACTGTTTATCTTCGTTCACGCAGTCCTCCGTTGAACAAAGTTCGTATGTCAGGTGGGGTATGGTTTTACCATCTTAAATTTGGCGCCAGTGCAGGACGTTACATCATTCCGTGTGCCTTCTCTCCAACTCCCAACCATTCGGGAAACTGCAGGACCAGCTGAGTTCCGCGACAGACTCAGCTGGTTTTCAAACTTCAAGTCGCCTGTTTTTATACATGAAAAGGAAATTGGGCACAAATTCATTATTGATACAGGAGCTGAAGTCAGTGTTCTTCCCGCCACATCACAAGATCAAATCTCAGCTTATTGTGGTCCAACACACAGCCGCCAACTGTTCTTTCATTCAGAATTATGGCCAACGTTCCGTAACAATGTCCCTTGACTTGAGACGCACCTGCAGATAGATATTTCTTACTGCTGATGCACGATTTGAAATTTTAGGGGCAGATTTTTTCAACAATTTCGGTCTATTGGTAGACACGAAGTACCGCCGATTGCTCAATCCAACCACCAACCTGACTGTCACAGGTCAATCGGTAAATGTTGATTCTCTGCGTCCGTCAGTCGCACTTACTGAAGCTCACTCAGAATATGCCTCTGTTTGCACAATTTCCTGGAATACTTAATCCTAATTTCCAACAGTGATCCATTAAGAATAATACTTCTCATCACATCTCAACTTGTGGTCCATCAGTAGCTGCCGGACCCCCACGTTTGGCTTCTGATAAACTCGCCGTCTCCCGTAAGGAATTTGCTCACATATTCAACCTTGGAATTACTCTACCTTCGAAGAGTCCATGGTGTTCGCTGCTCCACATGGTTTCTGAAAAGGATTGCATTGATTGACGTCCTTGTGGAGACTTCAGAAATGTCAATCAGATCACCGTTGCAGATCGATATCCTTTCCTATATATTCATGACATCACATGTGATCTCCACGGCAAAACCATATTCTCTAAAGCCGGCTTGATACTCTGGCTTACCATTCAATTCCTATGACAAAAAAAGACGTTCCAAAAACTGTAGTCACTACGTCATTTGGATTGTTTGAATTTTTGTGGATGTCATTTGGGCTGCGAAATGCAACGCATACCTTCCAACGTCTGATCGACAAAGTACTACGTGGCTTGGATTTCGCTCACCTATACACCGTTAATGTTTTAATTGCCAGCTCTAGCCCGGAAGAATGCCGCATACATTTGTTCCAAGTTTTCCCACGTCTGAGTGATTTTCGTGTTATCAATCCTACCAAATATCAGTTAGGAGTGCCATCACTGGACATCTTTGAACACCATATCAACTCAACTGGAGTACATCCGCTTGCCGTCAATGTGGTTGCCATCAGGGATTTTCCTCAACCCACTTCGGTACGTCAGCTTAGTCGTTTTTATTGGTGTGGTTAACTACTGCCGCCGTTTCCTACCTAATCTTGTTGACACATTGAAACCACTCATTGATTTGTTGGGTTTCAAACGGGATAAACTTTTAGAATTATCTGATAGATCAACCAGTTCGTTAACTTAGTAAAACGGATACTTGCACAAGCAACATCCACTCATCAAGTGGATGCCTCCGCTCCTTTCCGTATCACTGCTGCTGCGACAAATTTGGCTGATGGAGCTGTATTTCAGCATTTGGTTGATAACATCTATCAACCTGTCTCGTTTTTCTCCAAATCTTAACAGCCAGCACAAACTACAGTACGTTCAGTCGTGGATTATTGGCGATCTATTTGGCCACGAAAAATTTCCGTCATTTTGTTGAGAGACATACATTTGTGTTTTTACCGACCATAAGCCATTAACGTATGCCCTTCCGGTCACAGCCGATCGCTATTCACCATTGGAGTTACGTCACGTGGGTTACATTTTTCAGTGTACATCGGAGAATAAGAAAGTGAGGTAGCCCACGCTCTGTCGAGAGTCTAAGTGGCAAGCTTCTCGTTTGACAGCTCGGTCGACTTTATTCATATGGCTAAACTTCAAGCCAGCGATCCTGACACAGCTAAACACAAGATCCTTATGAACACTCAGCAAATAACACATCATAAAGTATTGCGTCTTTGTAATTGTTTACGGGATCATTGTGACCTATTGTTCCACAGGAAATACGAAAAACTGTTTTCGATGCCACATCCAAGGGTGAAAACATCCAGAGAACTTATTTCTGAACAATCCGTTTGGTTTGGCATGAACAAGGATTTTGGAGATTGGACCGTTTCTGTTTGACTTGTCAACAGTCCAAGATCCAGCGTCATACCGTGACCCCGTTTGGATCATTTCCGCCTCCTGATTCACGTTTCTATCACATGCACATTGACGCTGCTGTACCCTTGCCACCATCGAAAGGTTTTAGATATCTCCTCACATGTATCGACAGATTTACTCGGTGGCCGGAAGTTTTTATGATATGTGACACTACCGCTCAAACTTTGGCGACAGCATTCGTAGTCGGATGGATTTCACGCTTTGGGATAACATCCACTATAACTACGGACAATGACTCTCAGCTCGAGTCTCATTCATTTGAGCAACTCACACTTCTCCTTCGAGTTCAACGAATTCTTACCACAGCGTATCATCCACAATCCAAAGGAATGGTCGAAATATTTCATCGGACATTAAAAACGCCTTGACTATCAAATTAAAATCAACCGCTTGGTTTGACCAACTACCACTTGTGCTTCTTGGATTACTCAACTCTGTGCGTGCCGACAGTCACTGCTTCTCAGCATAACTTATCTGTGGCACCAGCTTGCGTTTACTTGGTCAACTATTACACCGTTCGGACAATACAACCTTTCCTGGTCCGTAAGTCTGTTGCAATATGTTATATCCAATTAGCTTATCAAACACGATTACAAAGCAAACCCACCGATTATCCTAACAAATTGATTGACTGTTCGCACATATTAGTCAACTATGATAAGTCCAACGAATCCATACAATCAGCGTACAAAGGTCTGTATCGTGTTCTGAATCGCCTGGACAAATATTTTACGTTGGACGTCAGTGCATCACACAATAGCGTATCGATTGATGATCTTATCTCAGCACGGCTACTAGAGGAATCTACTCAAACTAAATCGCGTACATTGCCTGAAAAAAGTTCCTACGAGACTAAATCCGGTCGATCAGTGCGTTTTCGTGATCGACTTGTGCTCATTGTTTCGCCGTAACCTCACAGCTGGTAAAAGGCTATGTAGCCGTTGTATCGCCCTCTCACGCGGCCCATCGCGTGTCAAGCCGTATAGTCCAAGTGACGTCCTCTATCCCAACCTGCAAATGCTCGTCTACACATTCATCGATCCGAAAACCCTCTTCCACATCCGAACACACGCGCGCACAGTCACCATCTACACACTCAGCCATTTGGAATGTTCCAGGTGGATGTGATTCGATGCAGTCGAAACACGGACATTCAGAACGCGACTGGACCGGGATTGGAGCTGAGAAGAAACACAACAACTGGAACAGCGTCATCATGAGCCTGACCAGAGGGTATTGTGGCTCGGGTCGCCGATCACCTCATGAGTGACGTGGAGTATCCTAGAATAAAACGCCACTAAGAAGTTTGAAAATTAATAAAAAAAGATTAAGCGGAAGAACTAGAAATGGTATGGATACAGGTGCACCATTGACTGGGACACACTGCCATCTCGGATAGCGTCTCTAACCAGCGCTTATAACACCAATGCTAACAATAAAGATTAAAAAACATTGATCTAGTCTCTTCATTGAGTGTCTTCGTGATGTTATTCGTTACTTGTTGGTGAGCACGCAAGCTGTCACGGTTAAGAGTTCCACTACAGCCACCTTAGTACATGTTTCCACGGTCTAAGTCTATATATGTATCTGGTTTGACGTTCATTACGAAGTGTCGGCCTCACAACCTCTTTGGTCATTATCCATTGATGTCATCCGATGCAACCGATTGAATGTAAACATCGATACTGAAGCACCAGAAGACGGTTTACGTCTTCTACCTTGAGCATCTAGATTTCGCACCCGTAGGGTAATATGGGTCTCACAATCGCGTTGTGTACTCAATCCTTAATCTTCAAAGGGGTGCCTCTGTCGTCAATGATTTCCTAGCTTTATATATATATATATATATATATATATATATATATATATATATATATATAAGCTTTTCTTTCATTCCTTATACTCACGCCGCTACTGACACAACTTCCTATTTGTACAAACCAGTCAACTCTCCCCATAACTCTTTTATCCAACGTTGAATTGATGTAATCGCGGCAGTCTTACAGATGCACTTTACATTTTGAGGATGCAAAACACATTCCGTTTCTAGAAATCCAGTTGTGAAAAGTCAAAGCTTCGGCTGGTTTCGAACCAGTGACAAAAACAACATGCCCAAACACGACAAGCTAAGGTATGAAACCACGTCCCGAACTTGGAAACTTCACATTTGGACTCCTTTTTCACTCGATTCATTTTTTTATATGTAAACCTTCAAATGATCCAGGGGATAGATTGCTCCCGCAGGTCCTAGCAAACGGTTCACATTGGAATCTACCAACAATACTGTTAGACAATGAAATTGTCTTTTTAATGAGTAGTATGACGGATTTGTTAATCTACATGAAATCCAAATTCACAATTTGGTTTGTTCTAAATAATTTCTGCCAAACTGTTTATTATCATCACTTTCCGAATTATTTTGCAAAGCGCCAAATTGTCTGTGCCGTTTACGAATTGTCAAATAACAAAAGCTTTATGGTCAGCATAATCAAGATCACTCAGTCTTTTACAGTATAGGAGGTCCACGACGGTATTTTGTGTATGCGTTGACAGTCCTGTATGTGACTGTGTATGAAAAATAGAGCCAAAGTTGTTAGTGTGCAACGTTCTTGGTACTGAAGTTGTTGGTCAGTCCACCGTTGACCATACCCTGAGCTGAAGTACGGAAATAAGGCGCAGTTGGTATGTTCGCATACGTTTTCACTATTACCCAGCTGTTAGGCGACTCCAAAACTATGGATTGACGGGCCAGATGGAACTTACCTTTATAGCTGAGAAAAATGGCAATCGTTGATGGAGAGTACGTGTGACGCTTATCCAAATAGTGAAAAGTTAATCATTAACTCATCTATCACAACGGGCTCCTGTTTGCTTTTCCCTAATGTCTGTCTCTCAGTCTAAAATGAGGCTACGAAATTTGCTGGATACCGGACCCTCATTAATGACTGGAGTCAATCTAATTCCCGTGTAATTTTCGCAAGTGCCCCTGCTTATGTTCTTAAATTTGAAGACTATATTCTAATGAACCCAGCACACAGTGGTGCTCTCCGTCGTCCACACTAGTCGAAAAAACGGGGTCTAGACTTCTACTAATTTTTTCCTCTGTTTCTTTAAGTGTCTGCACGAGGCCCTATAAGCCAGCAACCCTATTGCGTCTGACAGCTAAAATGTGTTAGTGCCTTTTGCCCTTTTTTTTAATAATTCCCACCTTTCCGGATGCTTTTAAGTCTACCGAGCTGGGCATTTCGTAAATTTGTGACAATAGCACTGGTGAATTAGAACGCTAGCTTGGTTAATCTTCAGCGTGTTCTGTTTTTTGATCTGTTTTGTTATGAATAAGTGTGTCGACTACCTCTCTGATAGCTTCACTGACTGATGGACGTCATGAACCAGTAGTGCGAACATGTTTGGAGAGTGTTATCGTTCTTTAGAGCAATTTCTTATATAACCAGCTTCCACGATCGGCGATCAAGCTGTGTTTAAGCTTCTCACGGATACTCTTCATGTTGTTTGAACTACAGCTAAGACTATTCCATCTGACAGTTAACAATTCTATGGGTTTATCTACAGCCTTATGTTTGCTTAATCTGCAAACTACCGTGCCGCTTGTTGTAGTACCTGTTACATTGATAGCCGGTGAGATTTAGATCTTGTGGCCGTCGAGGTCTATGAATGTAAAGCTGATGAGCTTGCATCGTGAACTAGTTTGGTACTTATGCTTTATCGACCGTCTGGCCAGCTTTGCTGTAATTATCCGTTGTAACCAGTGTATGTGTTGTCTACTGAAAGACAACATATCAACGTATGGTCTGAATCCAAGTATATGCTCCATTGAGAACGACCGTACTGAATAAAGCTGCATCATATATCATTAACGGCTATGTCGTTTGTCCGAGAATTGCTTCGGAGAAGTAGGACGCCAAATGTGACTGACGTGCGCGATGTATGTAACTAGTGCTGACTAAAATCAGTCTGTGCTCGGCCGACATTTGCAACAATATTCTGCCATTATCCCAGTGATGTGATACATGTGTAAACCTGCCACCTGAACATGATTCAGCCTAACCAGGACGGTCGACCAGAACGTTCATATGTGCGGTTATAATTTTGGTGGACTGTCAGGCGGGAAGTGCGGGCATTCCAACTCTCGGCGGAATATCTTAACACAGAGAGAGGTGCGTTCAGAAACCCACAGCGATCGGACGGAGGACGGCGTGTGCGACCGGATGAGTCATCGCTCCACCGGATCGGACCAACGGGCGAGACATGGCAGCCAAAATAGGATGGATGATTAAATTAAAGGTGTGATTCTTCCAACACTCGCAGGAATATCTCGACAGAGCTGTGGAGTACGGTCAAAGCCCACAATGGATGGATGGAGGACAGCACGAGCGACCGGACAAGCCATCGCCCAACGAAATCGGATCAACGGACAAGGAACATCGGGCGGAAAACCCCCGGATAGAATGTGTAAATCGCACACCTAAACCGGGTAGAAGTGCACACGACGTGTGAGCGGAAACCGGGGGGTGTTGTGGGCTGGAATTGTGATTCAAAATCGCAAGCGCGCGCGTGGCGTGGTAACAAGCGAGTTGGACAATAAAGATTGTGCTTTATTGGATGCTTTTCCACCACATAATGACTGTATCAGAAATATGGGACGACCTGTTGAGAGCGGTCAATTCCCGGTAGAAGTCGTTTTGGACACTGACGTCACTGCGGTCAGCTGGAGCATAAGCAGACACAATGCAAACGATTTTGACGATTTATCTTCCCGAACTGTTCTAAGCAGTACCTATCAAACTGTGGGCACGAAGTCTACTGCTACCGATAATTAAATCTACTGCAGCTCTAGAGTAGTATAGCGAAATCGCTCACTATCTTATGAAGACGCTGTCATTTTCAAGATCAGGTTTGTAAGTTTAAAGTAACGTTTAGTAACAAGTGAGAAATGGTGAATCGATGAACGACAGAGATGATGTGAACGACGCTTGCCGAGATACTCAACAACGGCTTCTTCTTTTTTGTTTAATCCGAACACATGGTTGCGCGTCTAGTATAAGCCTGTAAAATTGCATCCGGTTTGTGGGAGGTCAGTACAGTTTTCACCAAAATAAGGCTGTCGGTTCCGTACGGACCGAGCCTTTCAAACCACCCTGTTTGTTTTTGTGTGCGATTGTGCACTTATGGTGTACGTTTCGTTATGCTGATTGCGTTTAGTTCGCCAAATGCATTAGTATTCATGGGTTCCTATTCATTCTTCCGCTTATCTTGCAGGTTACTCGATTCATCCAATCTGATGGGTTGCCTTCTCTCAAAACTACAGTAGCAACAGAGACCTCTTCAGCTTTTGGTCATTGTTACCTTTCGGACGCACGTGCCACCACTTTTACACTAGCGATAGCAAACTACATTCGTCTCCCCGAACCAATGACTTTTCAGGTGAGATGAGGAGTGACTTGAACTTCCCCGTAAAATCCTCTCATTTTGATTTCACAAGGAATTCAGCGATGCTGTAGTTTTTTATTCGGTTTGCCATAAATATATACCGGAGCGTCCAACCTCGGTAAACTGTAGTACTGTTTTAATATGCCCATTGAAACGCCATAAAAGTTACTAAACAAGGTTACTTATAAAATCCGTATTTTTGATATCTGTGGTTTTCATCCGGTTTATTTCGGGTGATTGCGATCTACCACCTAATAAAGCTAAATTGTGGTGACTAGACATTCTTGGATAGTTTGTGTAAACTGCTGATAAAATTAACTAACTTTCTCCGGACCTAACATTAGGTACAAATTGGACAAATGATCGCAGCTTCCGTCTGGCTGAAAAGTCTATGGGAATGCGAACACTACCGCTACTCGTGGGTGATCTTCAGGTTTTGGTGACCGAAATCGGTAATCAACAATAAGTGATAACTGGATGTGTTTAGCACTTCAGTTTCTGTCGAAATAATCAACGCTGTTTGAAATTAGTTGATTTTCGCTATGTGTTGACTGACATTACCACGGATTACTTTGGTATGTTCTTTCATGAAGCAGCGACATATATTTAGTAAATAAGCCACATTTTTCACTGGGTTTTGAAATTTTTTCCAGTATTCTGAAAGATATCAAAACTGATGTACGTTATCACCAGTTATTTTACAGTTATTCCAATTAACAACAAGAACTATGAGAAATTGGAATATCGTTGTGGTTGAACCGAAAGGCTGCATTGGTAAACGTAT
>LUCH01001152.1:80088-96996 GCA_013368495.1 Paragonimus heterotremus | reverse complement strand
GGTCAATAGAGGTTATGGACAGCGTGTGTTAACAGTTACGCAATCACTGTTCCAATTCGTGAGATTGACTGACTGTAGGCCAGAGTAGATTAAGCGTCAGCACTAACTTCTTCTGGGCATAGAGGTCAGGGTTGCGTAATCGGATACTAATGGCCTCGGCAACGGTCAACATTCGGAATCTCACCATCTTTGATCGATTCCTTGGCACTCGGTAAACAATCTGAAAAGCGTCTTTCTTAATGACAGAATGATTAGAGTCAGTCAAATGAGCAACGATTGCACTTTTAACCGTCTTAACCACACCACTATTCAACCAAGCAGGATGACGTTCACGCATTCTGTCAGATAATCGCCCTGTAGTACGACCAATGTTTATATTTATTGTGTTGTAATTACCCTGATGATCAAACACAGAAAACAAGTCTTGTTCGCTACTTTGTCGTTCTCATGACATCATTGGGTATTTTCGAACACATTAAACAATCCAGATTTAGAAAAATTGGTGTAAGGAAGTTAATTGGTACCAGTAAAATCTTTGTAAACCAACGATTCACGGGTCTTAAGGTGTTGAAACGCATTAAATTCGATGAGGCTGGATCGGGTGTTACTATGAAGGACAGTTGAGAATATTCGGTTTAAGGTTTGAGAAATTGCTGAAGGGAAGTCTAACCATCTGGGGATATATTCTCCTTATCGGAACTGTGGATTTTACTATACGGGGTTCTCAGAAACTTTGACATAAAACATAAATTATGTGTTTTCTATTTTCGACAAAAAAGCATTGTTAACCTGAAGCAACCACGTCAACTGGTGAACCGTTCTAACACGTAAATGCCGTGCAGATTAAAGTATATACTTGGACGCAATCATCAAAGCTTTTATGATTAGCTTTTTCTAAAAAAAAAAGAAATTAAAGTATCAGTTCGCTCGAAACCGTTAAGCAAAATTGTGTGCGCGGTAACCAACTGAACAGTTCAATAGGTTTCCTTGAGAGATGACAACGGAAGTTACCCTTGAATATGAACTCTGCAAACGACAGTCTTTACACAGTTGTGCAGAAACGAGTCATCTGCAACAGATATGTGGATCACATAAAGCGTGAAGAAAGACTAAATAGAATTGCGTCGTTGAGGGCACTCAGGTTGTTTCGTAGAGAAGGTGTTACTATTTAGGTGCCTGGGAACATTTTCAAAAAGTATCAACTTACGTGCTTATAAGAAGTGATGGAGTACCATACTCAAGGCACCAAAAGCGGGTTGCCTTCCACTTGCTATCTGTTATAACAACCCTAGGGAACATGTACACGAATAACTGATACTAACAACAATGAGCGAATAACGCGAATAGAATCCCCTTCCGATTGGCCCCAAAAGCCGCGAACGACAAGAACCAATGTGAACACGGACAAAGCAGACTCTTGATAGGTTATGTATTTAACCACCTGACGCTTTGCGAATTTACATGGGAAACTGGTCTGTTTTTGTAGAAAATCATTGACCTTGTGGCGGCGTGAACGCGCGAGGAAATATTTGAATCCCACGCTGATACATGTCTCAGTAACGATTTGTGATATTTGATTTCTGACAGCAGAATCGTGTTCTTTTGGTGAGGTTTACCCTGACCTTAACACTGTATGTTAACGTGTCAACGCTGATCTATGACCGGCAGTTAGCAAATTTAGCCAGAACTCTTGTTTGGCCTGAGGAACACTAGGTCAGTCATTTCTTCGCGGTGCTTGACGGTTCTGTATTGATCGGCAGACCAACGATGCTGGTATATTGGGGCCGATAGAAATTCATGTGCGATATTAATTAGCTTTGCAAGAAATCAGTCCGCGTTGTGAAGTGAGTTGGTACTAATATCTGTTACATGCTAATGTAGATTTACAATTTGAACGTTGGTCGTAACGCGAAACTGATGATGATAATTGAACCAATGCTATTCATGGAATATCTACTGATTTTATGCACACAGAAGGAGCTCACGCAATCAGTGTCCTTGCCGTGGAACTGACTGCACTATTAGCGCGTGAGAAGTCTAAACTAGTTGGTTGGTTCGTTCAATTGTTGTTACCATATACAGTTTGTATTTAGTTGCTGTTTTTGCCTTAACGACTGATGAGAGTATATCGGTATGTTGTCATCTCGTGGTGTATGTCTTCGTTTCCACTACATCATTAAAGGGAACTCATTGTTCTAGGTTAAAAGTGACATTGATCCTTGCTGTTATACATTATCTAACGTGTAAGAAAAATTTTCAGTGTCCTCGATTTATCTGCTGTTGGTCGGAATTTGCACCTACACTTCTTTGGTACTCATGTGCAGTTGGTAGACCTCTAGTCATCAACCATTTTCTGTTGTGCTTCACTATGGAAGTGTGTGCCTGACAGGTTCACTGAGAACAGCAACACTTTTCGGGAATAACATCCGGTCAATCTGACTACCTTGCTTTGCCGGATCCAAGTTGCATCATTTTGTGGTGTACGGCCATTTCTTTAGCAATGAGGGAAGCGTTACTCGTGTAGTGTGTAAGCGAACGTCCAATGCTCAGTGCGTCATTGTCGCAACCAGCTTTTAGAAAACGGCGCATGACGGTGTTCACTCTCAGCCTTTGTGATGGTGTGATTCACGCTCGATTGCTGATGAATCGATTTCACTATTGCTTTTTTGCTCTTAATGTACGTTCTGTCATTTACCTCAGCCTTTTGAGAATAGAAGGTTTTCTGGGATCGACAAACATCAAAACGTATGTTTCACGAATTGCCCAGATGACCATCGTGAAAATGATTAACAAATCGATACTAATCTACTCTGCAGCAATTTCGCCTGCTGTTAAATCGTTGCTGACGATTTAGAATAATTCACTCAGTAACGCGTGCTTGAAAATTTCAATGACGCTTATTCAGGCGGTCGAATTAACGGGACCACCTCCCAAATCCGAAAAACGTCAGAAAAGATGATCGAAAGGACTGGAATTTATACAGTACTGTTTGGTAAAATTGCAACAAACGTGTTACCTCACCTTGAATGTGAATTAACCAGATACTCAAATTATCTAGCTGAAAAGTGTTCAAAATGGAGTTACCAAATTCGAGTCCACAAATAGCCCCCGATCAACGGAAAATGAGCTCATAAAAATAATCGAGTGCAGACAAAGGTGAGAGCGTGCTGAAAAATACCAAGGAATTAAGTTTTAATAGATAGGGAATGATAGTTGTAAGAATAAGAAAAAAACAGGCATTTTATGTGCATTTATGGTACAAAATTCATGATTGTTTAGTACACACAGCAAAGCCCAGTAAAGACAAATTGGGGGTTGGCTTTCTACAAACGTGCTTCAAGAGATTTATCACCCTGCATCATTTCAAACATAAGACGGCAAACGTACCAAACGAACTTCAACAGGCTACGAAAGCCATGAAGAAGAATAAAAGCAAACCCTGTATAGGATGAGAGAAGAAAAGAAAGGGAAAGGGGAGGGGACCTAATCACTAAAAATAGCTACGTCTATATCCAAACATACAACATCAAGGCGCCTGCACCTTGCAAACAAACCGAGCTGTAAGTGAAAGTAAGGCGTCATCAGCAAGACAGCTTCACAGGTCACGAGGTCCAACTGGCGAACTTCAGAGTGATCGGATTAGCATAGAGAAAGTAGGACCGACTAACTCTAGGGTCAATCTTTTCTCCTGGTGCCTTCAAGAGGCACAGATTTTGGTACTCACTACGCCCCAGTAGTCACACCAGTACGACAAAATCACATCCAGGTAGGTCAAAAATTGCTCCATGCAATTTTTCGGATAAACGTTCAATATTTACACGGCCGCCTCTTCAGCAACAGAATATATAATGAAATTATCATTTTAATTTTACCGTCTAACTGCTTCACAAATTTGTCGGGTTTCTCAAGGAAGCATGCTAATTAAGAGACAACAGACGAACGGTAGAAAGGAATTGAAAACTCAGGGAAATGACCAGAAAACTGTGGTTTGAAGGAAAGTTTGCGTACACTCGCAAAACGCGTGATAAAAGGTTGAAATGGCTTTAGGCGTAAAAGCTAAAAGCAGTCCTACATCATCGAACACGTTGTTACTCTGAATAGACCACGTCTAGTTTTGGCTCAACGCGACACTTAAATATTTAACAGATTGGGATCTAGGAGGAAACTTGTTTTCAACGTGTACTTGGGAACAAGTATCACAGAGTTGCTGGTAAGCTGTTCTTTTAAGGAGGGAGTACGAAACCTCAATACCTTTGGATATAGTGAGCGGTAAGCAGTGTGCATTAGAAAAGCTGGCCAGTTTGATAAGGTTATTCTGTAGAGCGAATGAGGAGTATAATTCCGAATGTTGGACACATACTTTAACAAAGACCTTTGAGAATGTTTATGGGACTCACATAAGAGAGGAAAAGCGGAGCAAGAGTTGCGAATTGGAAAACACCCGAATTCGCGATTAGTGAAGAAGATTCTTAACCATGTAAGCGAGTAGACTGGGAGCGGTGCGAAAAATAATACGTTTAACAACATTGTAGGAGTCGGTTGAATACCATACGGCTTGAAAAATCTCAACACACTCTTTGAGCACAACTGGCGGTAGTCCGTCTCGCTCTCCTTCAAGGTTCGTGAACACCAATCTAGGAGTTTGTTCAAGCTTTTGTAAAGAAATCAGTAGTTTGACCTGAATCATTTCATTGCACTTTTATTCACTGTTCTAATCTAAGCAGGTTTTAAAAGTGATCTTTACTTTATGTTCAGGTCGTTGTTTTAAATATTTGCGCTGTAGATTCCTGAAGGCTCGCTGTTGAAATCTTTGGTATTGCAACAAATCAAATCGGGTTCCGATAGCGCATCGTGGATGACGACTGATCAAGCGGATCGGTTCTCGGGCTTATTAAATCAGGCAACCAGGCTTTTATTCTTGCTTGTAGGTCGGTCAAAATCAGCGGTCGTCGTTCCTTGTATTTGCATTCCGACTGTTTTGTCACCACTCAACTTGATTGTGAATCAGTGCAAGTTGCCGACTTCAGTGCTGAATCTCGCCTCTTTTTGCGGCACCCCAATATCCATCGATTGTGCTCTGGTTGGCTGCGGTACGTGCTACTTGATTCGTTAGCATAGTCGTTGCGATAACTGACTCATGTTATCGACTTTATTGTGTCTGTTATCCTAAAGGACGTTATCAGTTCTTCATACCTATCTAATTGCTTGCAAAGTGTAGTCAATATTCCATTGATTGTCGTCGTATTTTTCATTCCAACTACTAAACCTAGAGAACCTGCTTGCATACGTGTACATCCACGTGATATGCCCGTCTACTGTGTCATCTTACTGTTGCAGAATCGAACCTACTACGCTGGTTTCCATAAACACATAGTGACAGGTGCACACAGAGCATTCTGATCAACCGTGCTGTCTACTATTTATGCTGTATGGTGTCAGTGTTGTCAATGGATTTTCCAACTAATGGTCGGCAGTTGAATTCTGTGTACATCCTACGTGTATTCACGTCTCCTGCCCCAATTCCAGATTCCACGATTAAGCTAAGTTTTTATTGTTGTTCGTATTGGATTCATCCGTCAGCTCGATAGAATTGTTAACTGTGAATTTTCAGGTACTGTATTGTCTTGATGGAGCTCACACTGTTCAATCTTGACTGGAACAGGCGCGTCATGTATTTTGTTAGTGTATCGTTTCAGCCTGTGACAGGTGAAACGGATCGACTTCAGAAAACTTGACTGAACTTGTGAACAATCAAGATTTAATTATTTTCTTTGTCTCCGTAGTATTCACCGTCGTACTCACAAAGTCTTCGATCCTCTGTCCCCCTATGTCTAAGCGGATTTCTTGTGAGTAAAATTCAGATGATGACACTAATTAATCTCAGTAGCTATCTCACCTAGTTGTCATTTATTTCTTCTCCTAACTACACCAGATTGTGTTATTGTTGATCACTTCTCCAACATTCGCATGAGATCGCATCGCACGCAAGCAGCATCATCTTCCACTTTTCGACGTCCTCCGAACATCGAATTGGTTCGTCTGAGCTCCTCATCTGTTGACACTGGTCGTCTGCACACAGGCATCTTCGTTCAGTTCAGTGGTCAGTAACCTCCTTACTTCTTCTGCACTTCCTGTATACTTTTGACCTCTCAGCAATAATGACGCCTTCGCTCAACCTCTTGCTAACAGTTATAGACACTTGTTTAAGATTGACTCATTTGACAGTTTTAATCCATAGAATAGCCCAGGAGATTAGTTTACAGTCTGTTTGTCGACGTTGCTTCTTGTTCTTTCATTTTTTCCTTCATTTCTTCCATTATGTGGGATATGGTGCTCCTGGGGTCCGTCGCTTAGTAGAATACTGTTGTTGGTTGCTCGAATGAGCGGACTTTTGTGTCACATACATAATCTTTATTCACAGTCTTATTGTCAATGTTGTAATATTTTCATTTTCCTTGTTAGGTTTGTTGAAAAAGGTGTCTGCAGCTCGGTCCCATACATGGCCCGTTTGCGCCGTTTGTTTGTCCTCGGATTTGACACTGCGATATGGTCTCACTAGCACCAAGCTGGCTCTATTCACATGTCAGCGATGTCTCACATGTGCACCTGACCCATTGCAGTTGATGGAATTGGAAGTTTTGGTTCAGCTCGATGACACCTGCTCTTCGGAGGCATCGATTAATCCACCTCGTGTGAACAGATCGCAAGTACTCACACCGTGGATTGTGTTGAATGTTAGTTGTTAGTTTAACGGTTATGTCAGACCTCTTTTCGGTTAACTGAATTCCGACATCAGTTATCTCATGCCGCGTTTGTCTGATTAGTTTGGATGTAACATCGATCTTCTTTTGCCCATTATCCTTAGTTTTGATAGGTTACAAATGTGCGGTCAAGTCGGTTGTTTCCGCTCAGTATTTTCAAACATCTGGTTGATACTAGCCTGGTCTGCCGAGCAGAGTGCATCTGGATATCGTTCAGTTTCTATCGATGTTGTTTGTCGTTGTATTCCACTTACCATTCCGTCCATATGCGGCAATCCTTTAAGTCGCTGCTGCACACCCATCCTAAACTCGTTTTCTTTTTGGTAATTGCTCCTTTTAATCTGTGGACTAATATGAATTAATTTGATTTTGGACAATCGTCCCTGCTTCATTTCGGATATGCCCCCTCAAGACTCGACATATCTTCTCTTCTGAATGGAAACGCAGTAATTGTACGGTTGGCAGCATTCGAGAACTGTGCAACTGGTTTTTTTTTTAAAGGTATTTTGATTCACCGTCATCATTAACGGCTTTCAGCTACACCTGTGGATGCTATGATTTGGACTACCGTTGTTTCTGATTGTAGTTCACGAAGTGGCCAGTCCGTAAATAAGTACACACGTATAAGGAGAAAAGATTGAACATCGAACAGTGAAAATTGACCCAAAAAAACCGCATCAACAACGTTACGGATGTATGCTCATCATTGAGTACGACGCTACCATACCTACGAGTGTCCCTTAAGCTTGTTGAAAGGGATGGTCAAAGCTTCCAGTATTCGTGATCACATCATTGTCTGACTGCTGAGCAACGCACAGTGTAACAGATTCTTCGTCGGAATACGGAGTACGTGAACCAAACAGCGTGGATTATGTGTTTTCATTGCCTTGATTGTCGATCACGAACTAACACACTTCCCAAATACGCGACTATGGATTGTCGCATGGTGCGCGCAGTCGGCTCATTTGATACAAACTGACTGGTGGAGGCAACGACGGTCATATACCGGGAGCTTATATAGAGCTTCTACAAGATCTTTGATCCGCAGCGCAAAGCTGACGTACACATGCACAATGAACCCTTTCTTTGATCGACAGTTACACGACTTTCAGACACCACACATGACAAACAGTTGCAAACGCAGTACGTGTTTCCGTTGTCCTCATGGATACCTTGTCATATTAATGTGATCAGACTTCTTAAGTAGGTGATCGGCTAGCTTGAATGGCTTGTCTGCAGTAGTGAAAATAGGGTCAGCGCCAACCCAGTCTCGTTACGACACGTCATGCCTTCAGTGCGTTTCTTCAAAATTATCACCAATCACACAGTTGAAGAGGAAAAGTAAGATTGGACACCTATTTCAAAAGCCACTTAAAGTGGAGAACGTCCGAGATTGCTGATCGTAAATGCGCACTCTATACTCAGAGTGTGTCTACAACAAATTAGGCGAATTAACATGTTCCCCTTAGACTCTTGGATACTGGAGACCGTTTCAGAGTTCATGTCGGGCAGTCGGACCGAGGACAATCCTTAGCTCTAGACATACCACTGCCGTTGGCTAGGAGAATGAATGCCGATACTCAAGTGTCTGTCACACAGTAAAATACTCGTGACCTGTTTAGAAACATGTCTTTAATTCTCTTACTTGGCTCTGTGTGTTTCAGAAGCGGTCACACCACGAGGCCCATGAGTATCTTAGATGCTATTCGAAACGGGACTACTACTTTTGTGGCTGTCACACCATAGCCTGACACCTTTTTCGAAAATGATGACTGTTGCTAAGTACCAGTTTTTATTCACCTCTTCGGTCTTCCATACAGAAGGGAGGATTATGGCCAGTTCAAGTGAAAGTCTTTCTTCAACATCTTTTGAATGCGCCGGAGCAGGAATTTCCGAGTCTGAAGCTTTATTACATTTTGTCTCACGTTTCCATCGAAGAAGCACCGGAAAGGTCCCCATCGTCCACAGCTGATTCAGTCCAGCCGATTCGTCCACCAAAGTCATCAGCCTATCTTTCAAATCGAACTGACAGTTTGCACGTTCGTTAGCCATCCTCCCCATCTTTAGTCTCACTAACACTGAGCCGACACTCAGTGCGATCAAGAATGGGGGAAGGAAGCATCGGAAATTTCCCCGATAAAGTTGCCTTTTTTCTCCCTGGCTCTCTAGGGCTAAGTGTCCTCCTGGTCTTCACGCAGATGCTGCATTGATTTTCATTCCAATCCACAGTGCTCTTTGTCGTTGCGAAATCAGGGAAGTCGGTCGACTTCTGTTGAACCGATAGAAATTCACTTCTACCGTGCCTGCAGAGCTCCTTTGGAACAGACATCCTTATGGGAGGTTTGGCGGGCTGTTGATGTTTTTGCTCCGTGCTCTTTTAATTCACTCATAAGCAGTTTGTTTGCCAGTGTTGTCTTCTTAGTAGTCCGTAAACACTCGTCGTTAGATTCCCACTGAACACTATGTTTGTGAGCTGACACCCTTTGGACAAACAGTAAAGTGAGGCGTGCACAGACAATGGCTCATTCTGAGCCAAGGTAATTACTCTTAAACTGGGAGGAAAATCCTTAGCGGATTTGCATCACACGTAGCTGATGACGATATGGTCAACTTCCCTGCATAGCTGAGTTATATGCAGCGGTTTCCAGGTGACGTATTTCCACCTTTCATGCTGAAATGCAGAAGTCGATCGTTAGAGGCCGTACAGGGCTCGTACTCAACTATCATTTGAGATTACCAATACTCCGCACCAGGGCACTGAGCACAACTTCTCTAGCCTCTTTTTTCGGAATATTACGAGGAAGCGTTCATAGAACCGATAAACACAACAAAATCGTAGGTGGTTACAGAGCGCATTGTAAAAGGTGTTTCATATATGCACTACTGCTGCTCTCTAAGACGACCGAAATTGTTGTCCCTTTCTGAAGCAAGGTAGCAGTCACCGACGAGTTTTTCCATTTGTCGTACTGGTCCTCATCGACCCGTCGTGTTGTTTGACAATTACCTACGACTTCGTTCATTGAATGTAAGGTTAATCGGGTCTCTGATTCATCCGTCTGCCACTATGACGCCACATGAGTAATGACAAGTGTACAAGATCGGCAGGTTAAAGAATCATCAAAACCGGATGTCTGAAGCTTTGGGTGATCGAATGCTTGACAAAGATATACTTAATGAATTGATCCGCTTGATCCAAGGTTGTTCAGGATCACGACCGTTTGTGTTGCGGGATCGGTTCAATAAAAGCACACTATTTGCTGTAAGCAACCATTGACTTTGACTGTTACCGATTGTGCATCGTTGCGTCCATTATCCAACATCTGCGCAGATATATGGAAAATGTATATAGGAATAATCCTTGGATCGACGATATTGTCCATTCTGCTAGAAGACTAACTTGTATACCTTGTAAGCACCTTCTCTGTCGTCGTGATCTTTCGCTCACTACTTTTCGCACTATGCCGGTAATTTCGCAAACACCATGCTTCTTTGTTGTCATAGCAGACAATCAGATCATTCTTGGATGTTGCATGCGTTTCTTGTTACGATCGATTTTTAACAACCAAATATGAAATTTCCAAATTTCTGACATGGCTCCGCAACTCAGCTGGTAGAGCGGTTTTCGCATTTGGGCATACTGTTTCTGTCACTGATTCGAATCGATCCAGAACCCTGATTTCCCACAGTTCAGTCTGTTCTAGACTGCTTTGATGTCTTTCGGTGTGAACAGTCACAGTGATACATACTTTTCCCTCCCGCTGCTTTTATAGCGACCCAGTTTGTATCTATTCTTAGGATAGTTTATGTTCTCATTACCCGTGGTACGCAGCGACGGCAGTGATCAAATTATGAACCATTATTTTCACGTCTGTTTTCATGCGTCATCTGTTGGTAGAGTGTTCATAGATCAACCGTTACGTGCAGTCCGTTTAAACAGCGAATGAGCGAACAGTTCTGTATAATTTAGAAGAGATCCCCTCGCGAAAAATCCGTACTTCGGCTGGATTCGAACCAGCGACAGAAACAGCATGCCCAAACGCCGCGAATGTTTTACCAGCTGAGCTACGAAGTCACGTTGGAAGCTCGAAAATTTCAAATTTGGAACTAATTACCCACCCAACCAACGGTGTCATATGGAATCCACCAAACTATCTAGCCGATTGGCTGCGCAAGCAGGATTTCTCGATCAGTTCACGTTGGAATCCACCAACGCCAACAATAAGCATTGACATTGAATTACTGATAAGTAGTTTGGCAGATTTGATAATTTAGAAGGGATCTCTCTTAAGTTATCAAATCTGCCAAACTACTTATCAGTAGTTCTGCACAACGTTACAGATTGAGATGGCTGTTTCATGTACAAATCCAGTGGTGTTGGTGGACGTGTTCTACTCTTTTATACACGACCGATTACAGGCATACAGGATGCTCCATTCTTCGCGACACATACTAGTTATGTTCTGCATATACTTGCTGCACATTATCATGCTTCTTGCAATATGTAAGTAGACATAAAAGCGATATATTTGTCCTTTGGACGTACTTGGTTCGTAAAGGTATAAAGCAAAGGCTGTTTGGGCAAAGCATTGATTTTATCGAACGAGAAATATTTGGGTTAGCTGACCATTTTGTAGATAGGGTGATCACTTGCGCCAAATTTTATCTGAGGAAAGTCGAACTGTGAGTAACAATCTAATAGTGTGACCGGTTTGGCAGAGTCAGTTTTATTCTACCATTTGGAATGCAGTTCTGTGGTTCTTTTCGAACAAAATCGCGCAATCGCACACAAAACCATTGGGGCGACCTTTTGCCTATTTCCGGATTGCTTCGTTTTCGCAATAAGTGAGTTGATCTGACTGTTAGTTAACACAGAGTGACCACTGGACCATTCGGCTTAGTACTTGAGTTTTCGGGAAAAAGAAGAGAGCAACCTGTTTGTACTATTAATAAAATTCGTAGTCATTCCAGCTCTTTTACAGGGTGTCGTGTATCTAGGCGGAAATTAACTGTAGATGCAGGGATGTTTTATTGTTGCACAAGGTTTGTGGACTTACTTGAAAGTATATTGAGTTATGGTTATTGAACTGATTGTCGATTTGCTTCCGAATCAAAGCTGTGATAGGCGAAAGAGTTATTTTCTCAACTTGAATTCGATCTGTACTATGACACATCAAACAGGTTGCTATATCGGTTTCACATTAAACGTGGTGTTTGTGGTTGTAGATTCAATGATTGTGGTTCAGCTCTCAACACTCACATTTGCAAATTACAAACTACAGCCTTTACGTGTGCAAATAACTGCTCAGTGTGCTGCCGTTTACCACCTAGTATGCATTTTTAACGTTTAGTGTATCTGAAGATATACGTTATATTTTGTTTTAGATTACTGATGAGTAGTCGGGGATTTGGTTAATTTCAAGGTGAACATCACCCACAACTGATCGCAGCTGTCGCATTCCCATAGACTTTCCAGTCGGCCCCTTTCGAAAAGAAGCACTAGACTCAAGTTGCACTCTCATTAGGGCTCGTCAATAGTGCATATCCTCGGGTGATGTTCATGTTGAAATTAACCAAATCCCCGACTACTCATCAGTAATCTAAAATATCGCCTAGCAGGTTTAATGAGATCGGAGATTTCGACCAGTCTAGGAAGTCCTAATCGCGGGGTTATCGATTGGAGTCAATAGACAGTAACTGTGTCTCCCATCGAGACGATCGGCCAACCTGATCATTGCTCACAAGCGGAAGTGGTTGGGCGTTCACATACGATAATTCAGTCGTGCCTAACATAAGGTCATTGGTGCAATGGTAAACTCGGTTGGCTGATGAACAGCGTGGCCGTAGTTCTAATCCCGGCAGTGGCGAGGATATGCACTACTGGTGAGAACGAAACTCGAGTCTAGTGCTTGTTTTCGAAAGGGGCCGACTGGAAAGTCTATGGGAATGCGACAGCTGCGATCAATTGTGGGTGATGTTCACTTTGAAATATTTTGTTTTGGTTGACACTTATTTCTAATGGACAGCACATTTTAGATCTAAGCCGAAGCGATTATCGAGATTCGACTCTAGTGCCATACTCTAATGATCAGACATTGTATCGTGCAGCACGTTTTATCTTATGGCATGAGCTAAAGTACAAATTAGTTCACGTCACGACAGTATTTTATCCTGTCTGATTTACGTTTGTCTTCTCTTCTTTCAGATGTCTACAACTAGGTTGTTTAAACTTTTGGATTTACCTTTGAGCGCATCAATAAAGGTTGGTGATCGAAATTAATACTAGGATATTGTCTTAATTATTTTTTCTGTGCCAAGGCGAACTCACTTGACCTTTGCTTACGAATCGGTATGTTTGGTCGCTTAATTCTCGTGATTTTCGATGGTGAACTGATTTTTATGTAAAATTCGAATGAACTTTGGAGCATTTGACCTGTGACTTTTTGGTTGTTAGGTCATAACTTGTTTCTTGTCAGTATTCTTTCGTTTTACTTTACAAACGCTTGTGTAACTAACTATTACAACTGCCAGCAAGAATACACTGTCCTACAATTGAAGATGGGCCACTGCTTCCACACAGTCCTAGTGTTTTTACCACTTGTGGGTGTATATCACTACATCGTAACGTGATTTGAAGGTATTCATATCGTTTTAGAGATGACGTTTATCAATTTGATGTTTCCGTCGTCCTTTCTGTTGTCTGTTGCTACTAACGTATTCAGGCCTTTATCGTCGTTCGCAATGTTACCTGTACTTTTTGTTTTCATATTTTCTATTACCATGTTCTCTACCTGTTTCCCACCCTCTATCCATTACAATTCCACTTATGAACATAAATGTAGTTGTACATGATTATTGTGATTGAACTGAATCGGTGTTTATATTGCGTCAGTTAATGTGCTATTAGGTGAAATCTGCATCTTCGGATGTTTGGGTTCAAAAAGAGCTAATGTTTACCCAGAATGTGCTTTACTGAGCTATGTGGGTAGACTTTGTTATAACTGGAAACCTTCGGTTGCGTCGACCGTTGATTTTGCCATTTGATCTTTTGTTCTGTTGGATCGGCCCGTTTATCATCGTACATGTATAATTTTGAATTCTGCCTTTTTTTCTCCGCATAGAATATGCAATTCAATCCGAAAACACTACTTAGCAGACGGCTGAATGAAGTGATTGGTCTGATTGTACACATCGATCTGGAATATGTGATTTCGTGTGAATCCCTCCCGGTGTTAGGCATTCACGTAATCGAAGTAGACGCCCTCCCTGGAGCCTGTTCGTTAAACTGAACTTCATTCAGACTTATTATCTTAATACACATGTATTTTATTATCTCTTAAAAAACAACTGCGGCTTCTGCTCTCTTGGGCAAAATCTTTTATTTTTACACAATATTATTGTTTCATATATATAAACAAAATTATCCAAACATGTATTGGCTTGTGCGTGGCTTCAGTCACTCGATAGATCTTTGTTTTCTATCCGTCGGTTTATATGCTCCTTTGTGCCTGATACTTTTAATATGTGGCTACATGACCTACAGAATCCGGCACTTACACTCACTCTTTGTGAGGTGTCAGCTCTGGTGAATTCACAAGCCGTACAGCCAAAGGCAGGATAGCCTCTGCTCAGTAACCTCGTTATTTGCGATCTTTGGACACTCCTTGTCATTCTGCCACAAACTGTGTTTATAATGCGATTAGAGGACACTTTTGTGCTGTAATCGATCTACAAGGTAGATGTACAGAAAACCTGTTTTCCTTGAGCGGTTTTTGCAAACTAATCTCCATCAGTGGCGGGAACATAATATTACTTTCCTCATCCATTAGACACCTCCAAGCGAGCACTCACCCACCACAGCCGTAGCAGGTTTTGTTAGAAAAGTGATGGAAGTTGTTGGTCCCTATAACCATCGGTGAAAGGACAGATAACTGCTTTGACCTTGTAAGTCTTGTCGACATCACGCGCGCCAGGGACTCGAACCCACGACCCGTAACTAGGCTTCAGATGGTTGTCCATCTCCGTGGTTGTCTGACCGCTCAATTTTATCACACTACCACCGGTCATCATTGGCGAAAGTGTTTTATCTCTTATGGGCCCTGTGTCTTCGATTCTTTACGCCACTCTGCCTTCGTAAATCTCTAAAGCGTCGCCACGACGAGTCGTACGCAGTACGAGTTTTAAGTAACTTATAGACACATTACTTTCATCGGTTATTTGTCCGGCGACTTTTGTATACAAGCCTCAAACCAGAATAATCATATTGGAGAAGCACTGTTTTACGGATTCATGGAAACGCAATGCAGGCTAGAGGAAAAAGGTAGTTTAGTCCGTATCCAATCAGGTGGTCCTGGCTAACTTATACTTTATTGTCCAACCCTTTCAACAGCAGCTGCATGCGGTCAGGTCAACGGGCGGTGTATCCGGAGCAGTTCTGTCCATTCCGTCCCCGGATATAAATTCCGATCAGAAGCAGTTCATGGTCGATCCAATTGAATAGATAGTTGTCGTCCTTAATGGTCCCTCGGCACAATTGCGCATCTGTAATGCGGAAGCGCACGCTCGCTTAATGGACTATTATTTGGGAAACATATCGGCCTGTCTTCCATCCTCTATTCCGTAAAGCTGTTCGTTCGTCTTTTCCATCTCATATCCAGCTGTCTAACTGTTGTTCAAATAAACGTGGTTCTTGCGAGTGCATGTTCCATCCTGATGGCTCAGCGAATTTTAATTGTACGCCTGCCTGCCTAGTTTCGACAAAACCAACTTGTTTGATGCTTAAGTGGGCATGGGTTACTTGATACATGCTAAGTTGCATGCATTTTACAAATTCGAATTATAGTTTAGCAAGTTAATCCTGGTTGTGAGTATTCAGTTTGAAGACTGGCGGATGTCTATGTGAGAATTTCGTTCGTTCTTCGGGGATTACTGGGGTCTGCCACTGTTGAGCTTAACTAGTTCATAGTGGACTTCAGGTAAATTAGGTAGAGAAATTCAGTATCTGTAAGCTGGAGGCCACGTTTGTATCAGCTTCGCACAGACACTGGGGAAACTCGAACGAATATTTTAATGCACAGACTTTTCATACTAAATGTTACTACGTAGGCGCGGTATAGTATGAGGACTCTCAGTAGTGTCTTGGCATTACCAGTTTGTGTCACCTTACGCTGAGGGTTGAATTCCGATTTGGCGAAAATAATATCTTTGCAACCTCCATGGATAGGCCAAGCAGTGGTTCGGTTCGGTGACTTGATTATTCTGTCGGTTCCTCATTCCCTCGTCCTATCAGTCAAACTGTTGTCTGACTGGACAAACCGCTGGCAGTCCATATAGAACTGCTGGATACCATCCGAATTGGTTGATCGGTTGATACGCATTAGCAGATCCGGTTTGAACATTTGATTGACATACAAACGCTAATATCATTAATCCGGACCAATCGACAGTCGAATCAAGCCGACCAAGGAGTCATACGATGCTAGGTGGAGTACTAAAAATGAGTAAACCTTACCTCAGATCTGCAGAGGTTTATCCGATAGAATATTACTGTAAAAACTAGTGACAAAATGAAATAAAGGCTGAAAAGGTTATATCTCGTAGTGCACGAGTCGCCTTGCTTATCGAAGTACTCAGGCGACCAACAGATCGTCACCATTGTAGTCAGCAATACATCTGGCAGTATTTGTAGATACTCAGTTACCATACAACCATAGAAAAAAAAGCAAGCTCTAACCAGAATTAAAGAGAGAAGACCTCACCATTGGAAATGACTATTCTGTATTTAAACATACAACACCAAGGTACCTACACCTTCCAAACCAACAACTGAGCTATAGATGAAACTAAAGCGTCATCAGCAAGACAGCTGCCCACAGTTTTCATCACCTCGCACTCACTTCACAGACAACCCGAACAAACAAAAACAACATTCACGTCACGAGGCCTGATCTCCCGTCATCTCATCCAAGGTCTCCAGCCATCGACTACATGGATCGCTAGAGCCCAGCCTGGGAAATGAATGCGATCTACAGTGGTCAACTCCTTCATAGGCAACTTCATTTCTCTACGTCAAGCCATCATCTGTCCATCTCGCACCTTACGCCATTCGACCGCGGCATCGACAAGGAGTGCTTGGTGTGATAGACAACCA
>LUCH01001152.1:66000-78822 GCA_013368495.1 Paragonimus heterotremus | reverse complement strand
GTTACAGTACTTACTTCACGGTTGGTCTGTGAGATTTAGGTTCAGTGGGCATTAGGATATGTAGGGTTAAGACTGGTAAGCTTTTATTATTGGCTAGTTTGATACTTATGTCTTACCGACAGCTTGCTCATTTTCTCAGCGGTCGGTCGCTGTTGTGGACGTGATCGTTGCATGCCGAAAGTAGGGGTGTGGTGACAACATACCAGATCATGATCTGAATTCAGCGATTTGCTCCAAGAAGAATGATAGTTCTGAACGTAGCCCGTATCACTTCCTAAATCGCTTACTTGTCTTCAACATACCTTTCAGCTTGTATAATGCTCTTTATGTTCTCAAATTGGAGAAAGGTTTCGGTCGTTGGAAATTTGGCTGTAGTTAGCAGGACAGTTACTTTGTTTCTTCTCGAGACGACCGGGTTATCTGAGCATTACACAAGGGAATATAGTTGCCTTTTTATATGATAATTCCGTTGTGACTAATGCGATTCAAATAGCGCGTGGGTCATTACGATCGCCTCCCGAGGGCATGGCCTGGGTTCTTATCCCGGCATGATAAGAATATGCGCTACTCACGAGCTCCAGATACAAGAGAATCCAAGCATAGTGTTTGTTTTTGAAAATGCTAGCCATGATCAATTGCATTTGATGTTCGTTTAGTAGAATCTTTTTATTTATCCGTTAGTTTCATTTATCAGTTAAGTAGCATCTGACTTCTACAGGTAGTCTGTATCTCATACGGTTGTATTTTTTCAAGGCTCGCGAAACAACCCCGATATTCTACTACAGCTGTCAGCATACTTGTCAGTACATCTATGTGTACCTCAGTGATAACGCAAAGAAAAACAATGAAGCGTGTTCTTCACTAGCCAATTCGCATTTGCATTCCACCCATCGTACCGTTGTCTTATGTAACTCACTGTAATGTCAGTCTGATTGCGAAAGCTACGAGCACGCTCAACCTAAATCAAACCTATCGGCAGTGGTGTAATTAACCTTCCATTTACGTCGTTTTACTACATGAAAGCGGTTGTTGATGTGCCATCACACATTCGGCTGTCGTTAACTGGGCACTGGGGTCTTCTGCGTTCACCGTGCAGTGAAGTAATATTGCTGTAGTGTTACTGATTAACGTTTCATTACCTTGGTTATAACTCAGGTCTGGTACACAGATCCACTGATTGGACAATACCTTCAAGAACCCAAGCATTTCTTTTCAACCCGAGACTGATGGGATGATGGTTGAAGTCTCATTTATCATTACCACTTTTCACACGAAGTATTACAGTAGATGCCTCGTATACTTTTGTTACTCATTTCCGTTGTCTGTTTTTTTCTGGATAAAAGCTGATTCGGACTGCAGGAATTTCTGATTAAAGGGTTACGAGGATTGTCCCAAGATCGTAATAAACCCTGCTGGTTCATATCAGGACGTTTTTTTTTTATGTCGAATGTTCTCATTCTCTTTTTTGGTTATTCCCATCATCAACTTAATTTCTGGTCTGCCCAACTCGGCATCAGTTTGTTTCTACTTGTTCAGTCAATCGTATGACATAATTTGTCTATGGAACACAATGCACACAGGAGTCCGTAGGCTCTCCGACTTTTAGAAGTCATGCTAACGAACACTGACTTCAGCAACCAAAACGGAGTCTAGAGAGAGATGGTGCAACTCTGACCGCGATTTGATCATCAGTCGGCCAACGGACGGATATACCGTTCAAGAGTTTATTTCCGGTCTGCACTGATGTTTAGTATTTCTGTCGCGAGAACATACAATGAAGTTTCCCCAGTGATTCTGTTCATAGCAGGAACTGTGTAAAACAACCGGTACGCGAGTCAGTCAAATCCAGTGTTATCTAGGAATATCACTGTGGATGTGGATCCTCATACATAGGCTGAACTGAGCGTCAGCTGCGAAGCTAATCATATGCCGAAGTGGGTCGAACAACTGGTCACTCAAACGCATGGTGTCACAACCACGCACATAAGAAAGGAGTCGGTATCATCTATTGCACGCCATATACTAATGACGACACACCAATGCAATCTTGTGACGGAATTTTGCGTAACCTGTTCAAAATCACAGCCAAACACTGCCGTTTGCTGTGGCGGTTGCTATCTGAAAATTCAAATCTGTATTATTCTCCCAGAAACAACTGTTTTTAGGGTTGTCTTTACTACGGTAGTGACAGTGCTCCTGAATACTGGCATTTGGCTTTCTCTGCCATCTCATTTGATTCCTCGTATTATATAAATGGCCTTCCGTGTACACTTGTACCCATGCATCGAAATTTGTCCGGACACAAATTGTGCAATATTAGCGTGTTATCTTCTCTTAACAAATTACATTATTGCTTAGACGGAATCCTAAGCAAATTTTTCACTTCGTTCTCACCATACTCATCCGACTATTCAATACATCTCGTACACTAAGTGACAAACTTATCAATCTGATCACGCAACGGGTACAGCAGACGGTGTCACGCGAGTGACACTGTCACGTTGTTTTTTGAGTTAAATAACTCATTGTAAAATATCGGTAAACTGCATAACTGGTGACTCGCCTGTTAATTAAGTGCAATTGGTTCGTCGATAACCCGAGTAGTTTTTATCCACATTGCTTCTGACGCCTCATTCATAGAGAAGAAAAGACCAGGTTTTTGCCCAACAATACACAAACACATCAAGGGTATGCATATGTGCTTTTGATGGCACGCCAGCTTCGTATATATGGAGGCAAACTGCGATTCACCTCTGTATCTTTGCTCATATCCATTGACATCCAGAACAGAATAACTTCTGCTTCCGGAGCTTATCTGATTAGAATGTCTGAGTTAATCCATTTAAATTTGTGTTTCTTCATTCTTATCATTCATCAAACTCCAAAGATAGAAAAACACTAGAAGTAAATTTAGAATACGTGTTCATCTCTTGTAAAGTTGACTATTACTGATGTTCAATTTAAAACTGGAGGTAATAATTTACGCATATTCTCCAAATTGATGCAATACAAATTTGACTCCAGCCGCACAACTTAGAAACGAATGGTGGCAAATCAGCACGAGGCCTTGGATTTTTTGGAGCACCTCTTCTGTAAATTAAAACCACATTTATGATTATTATTCTCAAAATTCAATATAGGCCCCTCCAGTGTTGATTATTATGTGGCCGACGGTTGACTGTTTTCCAGAAGTGGCCACTTGTCTGTTGGGTTTATTAGATAGTCGTACATATTAGAGGAATATAGAGTCTCTGAGAAACTCTTGACATCCGAGTATTCTACCATCTACCCGAGAAAGTCTGCGTAATAAAATCCAACTTGAGCCTCTCCCTCGTTGGGGAACATGCAGCCATTTAAGACGCATGCTCAAGACTATTCAAGCCATATTGAGTGGATAAATGTCAGCCAATCATAACAAAGGTGAACCGTCACATCAAAATTGCTTGTAAGAGGTGGATGATGATAATTATTTGTATCCGTGTTTGTCCGGTTCAAACGATCACGTTCCGAGAAGTGACGTTATGTAATGCGATACTGAAACGATTTTATTTAATAAATTCGTGTTACTTAAAACCAACTGGATCTTCGTCACTTTGAGGCCTTCACCAAACCCACGACACTTTACTACTGTTCGTGAATTCAGCGTACGTTGTAAGAATCTGTTTTGAGATTCCATAAATGTAAACCCAATATCCCCAAAAATAACTTACAGAATATGTATTCCCATAAAAGTTTTAGAAAGTCTCTTTTAAGGAGAAACTCTAGACTCACTACTCTACTATCAGAGTTCGACAGTGGTGCCTGACATTCCCATTGCCGGGATTTGAACTCCTGTCATGCTTACAAGGGTCAATCGTTCTGACAGCTTCGCCATTCACCTGAAATTAAGCAAAACTGAATTTTCCAATGCTGAGGCTGTCTGTAAGAATGTAAAATTCGCAGTCATTTGATTGTTGTTCACCTTGTATCAATTTAACTTCTTACTAAGTATCAGTAATCAAAATGTTGCCCCACAATTTGAATTTCTGTTATTCCTACTTGGACGCAAGTCTTAGTAGTGGGCTCAACAGCTAGGGTTAATACGATGGTTATCGCCTCCTCTCAAAATAATCAATTTATTTGAACATTACTAGCAAGCTAATGGGACTGGGAGTTTGCATATTGTAATTTAGTGGTGCCTGGTGTGAACTGAACGGTACATCGGTCAACACTGTTATCTCACGGTAACGTGCCTGGAGTTGAAATGTCGGCCATGGCAAGGATATGGCACATTACTGACGAACTCTAACAACAGCGAAACTCGAATCTAATGCTTCTTTTCGGAAGGGACTTGTTATGCAGTCTACGGGACTAGGACAGCTGCAATCACTTTTATACTTTCCAATAAATTACAACTAAAACACCTCGCTATTTACAAAAGATATCGCGAAACTGTTTTTCTCACTTCTGATCGAACGGTACTTTGATATCGAATATTTTGTGTACATTTTCTGCCATTTGTGAATGTATTCGGAGAATGCTGTGATTTAGTATTCTTGTTTCACGATAGCATATTTCATACAAAACTTTTCTACTTTATGCTAATTGCCACTGCGTTGCCATTATTAATTTGACAGTATTTGTTTATGGCTTGTCCGCCGTATTAAAACCAAACTATTTTGTCTCACTTATTCAAATCGTAAATTTTGCTATAAACTTCACAACGACTAATAATTTTCCTAACATGTGAAAAGCTGTATTTTGTATAAGCTCCTGTGAGCATCTTGGATTTGAACATTGTAGCAAATTCTTTCCCGTTACTCAACAGTACTCCATAAAAACGCAACTTGAACGATCATGCTGCGCATTCCATTAGATTGAGCGGGATCTAGTAATGCATTGTCAGTCTTGTAACTTCAGTGTAAACCCTTTGGGACATCACGTTGGTTGAGCAAACTATTAACATCTTATGCACTCGTAATGATTCTTATCGACCGAATACGTGTCCATGAAGACTGTTGTAAAACGTTGATAACTATGTGTAATGATAATTTCAGTGGCGGCGTTCCTCAGATTCATTTGGCATTTTGCTATACGTCTTTCACAATATGACCATGTTACGCGAGTTTCTTTACTGACGGTATTCAGTGTGGCAAGGTTGCTGATATCCTCAAGTGGACGGTGCCAGATTCAATGACATTGGATGCGTTAATGGATTTGAACTTCCTCTGCTGTACACTAGACTGTTGGGATTTTTCGTTGTGGATTAGCGAAAAATCGTAGCAATTCCTTAATGTGATCGGAAATGTTTTATCGCAGAAACTATGTCATTTCGAAAAGCCCATATTCAAAAGTAGATAAACGACACTGTCACCTTCTACTAATCATATATTCATCTGAAATATATTTTTCCGTTTCTCAAAGTTTATTTAAATAACGTGCCCAGTAGGCGTAATCTTGTTGATTTCTCGTCTGTTTTATGGTACCGTTCGGAGTTTGAATGGAAAGACCCATAATGACAATTCTGGAATTGGTTCTTCAAGTTCTTCTTCTGGAATTTTTATGTAAAAAACTGCAATAATTTATGCGTTCCTATGGGATGTTGTTCACAATGTAATTACAGTTTCGATTCTGATTGGTTTTAACGCCTAATAGTCTGCCGATCAGAGTTGCTGATGAATGAAACTTAGTGGAAAAAGCGACAGGATCTCAAATAGATATTGCACCATAAGAAATAAGTTGGACCATATTTAAATCAGTCTCAAAGGCCACACAACCATAACGATTCATGAGTAACTCAAATTTGACGAAAGTGGATGGTTTTCAGCAGTTTTTATTCCGACATCAGCTAGATATTTGTGTTTTGTTTATTCGTTTCATTGATTGACAATTTTCGGTGGTCGTAAGCTATTAACAGCAATTTTCAAGTTTATTCGTTTCCTGGATATCTTTCATATCCACAACATGTTGGACCTGTTTAATAAACCATGCTAGCAGTAGAATTTCAGTCGACATCACAACCATCAGAAAAGTATGATTACTTTTAGTTAAGATAAATCTACTCTGAACCGAACAAGCCGAAGTAACATTAAACAGATCAAAAGTGAAAGAATATGTTATGGTTTACGTTGATGGTCATTGTCCAGCGAAGTTTGGGTTGAATTATGCCGAGCTAAGACGAAGGTGAGTAAACGTTTCGTAAAGTCTCCATTCTGTCAGAAAGCTTTTATCAAGATATTTCAGTTAGATCATTCACGGCCTTCCAGCTTTTGGTATCTAGTCCACACAGGTTTCAACCGCATCAAAAGTTGTCATTAAATACAAGTTCTATTTTTAACATCTCTTCAAGAGGACTGAGAATTTGCCGATTCATTTGTCCGATTGATTTTAATTCTAGGCTCACCTTTTAACGTTGACTTTTTTCATTCCTGTTTCGCACAACAATAGACTTTCTGAATGCGGCCGTTAATTCGTTACCTTTCAGTCCAAAGAGTGGTCTAGAATTAGATTTTATACATAATGTTTTTTTGCTTTTCTCTGACATGTTTATTCAACCGTTGTTTGAGCTGACAACCTAAAGGTAGCGAAATACAGGTTGTAAAATGCAACCCTTCTTATGATAAACAAAAGATCATGTTCATTCGGTCTCTCGTTCTATTAACCGCGATCATCTGCTGTGTTGTTTGAGATAATTGTTTTCACCCTCAGCTTCCTGCCAGTTCAGACTGACTGGTTACAAAACTGTTGTCAGGCCAGTCCTGACCTACTTAAGTTTCTGTAGACTTCTGTGGATTTAATGCTGATTTGATGGTGAACTCTCGCTGCTCAACAGTACTGCGTTTAAATTGGATGGCCTAAAGTTGGTATTACATTCTAGTAGTAGGTAATCGCTTTCATTCGGCTTATCACGCAGTGGTCTAGACAATCATGTGTTGTGTCGCTATCCCCTCACACATCCACTCTTTTCTTAAACACGCTGAAGTTCATCCAAACCACTACGTTGGCCAGTCGGTTGAGTGTAGGTAGAGGAGCTGACGACAGAGCAACAAACTGGGTTGCCGTTTTTCTACGTGCCTTGCAGTATACACGAAATTTTAGCCACATATGTTTCTAACGGCGGACAATCACACGCATGATCAGTCAGTTGTTAATCCATCTCCGCCTCATTTTGCACTCACAAACAATGTAAACGCACTTAAAATGGAAACGACTTTTCTCTTTGACTAAGCAACTCAAACAACGTTTGACATACCAATTGAAATATGGTGATAAGCTACTTGTATTCGTCGGCTTGCTAAGTAGTTGGCATGGCATGATTTGTTGATAGTACGTTTAGACCCACTTGCGTTGGTATCGCCACATCCAAGAAAATCTGTTGAAACCTGTTTTCATTTAGTAGTTTTTCCCAATTCATACAGATACTCTGTAAATCAAGGTTTTTTGTCACAACATAGATTATTGAGAACTAAGAACGTAATAAATCGGTTTAACTGTGTACAAAGATCTGTGCAACCAAATGTGACGACTGAGAATAAAATGTGTGTGAATCGGTAAAATGTGTTTCATAAGTTGATCAACGTTGATCATTATGTTGCTTACATAAATGTATTGCTCTGAAACAAAAAGAACACCTTCCTCTTGATAACCTGATTAGTTCAAGCACTATTCATCATTGCTTCTTCCGAAATTCTCTCATTTTTTAATGAAAAAAACGTGATATTTCACTAAAAAGTACAAAATTAAAAATAGAATGAGATCTAACCAATTTGATGGCAACTGGGTATACACCAAAACTGTTGTAGCTCAACCCTGGTTGCTATGTTACTACCGGCACATAACTGCGTGTGGATCGGAAATTCAACCCAGACTCTCATGCTTATAGGCTGGCGTTTTCGTGTAACATTCAACAGATCTTAGAGAAAGTTTGATCTTCACGTTTTAAGCCAAATGCAAGGTTAACATTAATTGTCTGGTCAGGGAAAACACAAACGTATTTCCATAATCATGACTTTTGGGTTTTGACGAGTTCAAACTTCGCATGTTCTTTGCTTTTATTCCGACTAAAGGCGATCCTAATTCTCCCCAGTTGTAACATTTTTGGGGAGCTTCTGGTGTCGTTCCATTTTTGACATTTCAAACCCACAAATGACCCTTAGTAATTACAACATTGCTGGGCTGGTTGTAATACGTCTTCTACTTATGTCCGATGAAAAAGTTCGATTTGTGGTTTTTTGTTTGGAGTTGACAATACATTTTCCGTATTTCTTCTTCAGACACACAGGTGATTTAAACTTCATTTGTGTACGATTGGAGATACATTTTTGGGTATTGAGGTTCGATCATACTTACTAGTATTTTTCCTGTACCAATCAACCAACTCTCTTCACTAAAAGGGTTACAGGCCTCATGTGTCATCCAGGACTCGGTAGTAACGTTTATGACAAGTTTGTGTGCCTGTGTTAGAACTGAATGAATTTTCAACGCAGCTCTTAAATTTGATTTGTCACCAACTTACTTCGTTATTCACAAGGTAATCTTTTAAAGTGCACTGCAATCACCAGTTAGCTGTTATTCACTACCAAGTATGAATAGGTCCTTGAGACCTGGAGTGCTTTATAAAGTTGCATAATATAGATGGCGTGTTCATGACATTCCGATATTTTCAGGCGTTCTAACTAATAACCCTTTGTTACAGTATCCAGTGTTCCGGCCGTATGTAAGATAAGACACTAACATGCTTGCCTCCCTGGTACCCGTGAATAGGAGCCCAAGTGTACCGTTGTTGCGTGTGTAAACTACGTTTTCAGATAAACTTCCATTAGGTATGCATTCTTTCCCGCAATTTGTTTGTCATAATTCGCTATTATTTCTTCATCTATGAGTTGCATACTTTTTGATTTGCAGTGGGATTGGCTGAGAGCCATGATTTCTAAAAAGATGGTTTGCGTGTACTCTCCAGCTTTCTCGTTACAGGTGAGTCAACATTCGCAGGTAATCTATACGGTATTGTAATTTAGATTAGACAGAGTCCTTCAATGAAAAATAACTGTGAATCTTTTCATATGCATCAGGATTGGTCCGGCTTTTTTATTATTCATGATACTTTTGCGGTCGCCCTTAGGAAAGTTTGTCGTTAAGCGATTTATTATGACTTCGTCACTGCACTTGTATAAACGTTTTAGTAGAAGCTAAAGAAATTGCATGACTGCGCTCATTAGCAAAGCATTTGATTCGGTCAGAAAGTACACCGTTAGCTTCTGACCAATAAGTGTTTATTCAGTGCTTAGAGGGATTTAATCAGTGTTGCATAAAATTCAGGCAAATTAGTTATTAAGCTCTCATGTTATATGCTACCAAATTTATGGGTGGTTCTCGTTTTCGGCTCTTAATGCGAATTATGCGAAAATGATTCGTCCGGTGATCGCGCTGAAGCTGTTATTAATGTGCGAAAAACTTTGGGCTCATCAACTGTTAGTTAGCAACCAAACCATAGCAATTTACCCCAACTACATTGGGAATTGGCCATTCTAGGTTGAATTCTCTCCATATTCTCGTAGAATTCTAAAGAGGTCAGTTTCGCAAACAGTTGTTTTCGGTTATTCTCATCAGGCTTTTACAGTTACATACGGTAAGTGCGAGTTATATATGAAAAGTATAATGTGTCAAATAGGTCATCAAAAAATCACATGAGTGGTACGGATCACAGTCTACTTGAGGAGTGTGGATGAATGTGTTCGAGTGTTACACGTGCCCGTCATGAGACATGCGTTCATCCGTGTTGAGTGGTTCACGCTCCCTCGGGTTTCAAGTAGATGTGGAATGCTTGTCGAGAGGAGGTTGAGGGTTTTTACGAAATATTCCTGTGCACTAGGCTGGGGTTGTCTTGCGAATTGTCTTGCTGCCGTTTATAAAAATCGCACTCCGACAGCTCTGGGTCAGGATTGACGAACTCAGTAGGTGACTCGGAACGCTTCCTTCGGATTTATTTGATAGCTAGTTTCAAGTTAGTGGGAACCAACTGCACTGGAATTAAGCCTTATCGAGCCGTTGCGAAGCTATTTCGGCAGGTGTTCTCGAATCCTCTCCGATGGTGGCCTTGTGGTCCCCCCAACTTAACCGGCTTGACAACAACAGATGAGAGAGTAGATACATAAAGACGAAACTATCCTTATTCTACATCCACTTGAAACCCGGGCAAGTGTGAACCACTCAACACGGATGAACGCGTCTCATGACGGGCACGTGTAACACTCGAACACATTCATCCACACTCCTCAAGTAGACTGTGATCCGTACCACTCATGTGATTTTTTGATGACCTATTTGACACATTATACTTTTCATATATAACTCGCACTTACCGTATGTAACTGTAAAAGCCTGATGAGAATGACCGAAAACAACTGTTTGCGAAATTGACATCTTATGAGTTTTAGGTTGAGCCTGATAGTTTCATTAATGTGGATTGTGACCAAATGCACGTTCATGTGATTAAATTGTTCCTAGACAAGTCCTGTGTTTTTCCTAGAACTTCAGGGAACTTTCAAGTGTGATAAGTCAACTTTATGTACGTTTTTAAATTTTGATACTGTCAATACCTATTTATAAACATCACTGTTGCGTACACAACTCAGTAGAAACACGTGCAAATTCACGTTGCCATTAGTCTTGTCAGGCAGAACATCCCTACAGAAAGCGAGTGCACATATCGGCAGGTCTTCTTGCCAGGTTGATCAACAAAAACCATTTCCCCAAACATGAAATAGATATTTACGCTGTTACTGATTTCGCATTTGCACAACGTGAATAGGCCGACGAGCTAACCACAAATCTCATAGGAATACGCTGGCTTGCCCAACGGCAAACGGATAATAAGCAGCTAATTATGTACGATCTTCCACGAAGATGTTGAACAACGCGCAGCAATAAACCGACGATCCCAAATGGCCAAAACAAGTTTGGTTCACACTACCACGGTACTATTGGACAAATTATCAAAATTAATAAGTAGACAACCTCAACAGTTTCGATCGACTGATCATTTCCGGGGGAGATAATTACAATTTGATGCCAGATTGGCTAAATGTGGACTGTAATCACACAATATGACTTTCATACCCAACAGAGTTCTTCTGAAAGGTCAACAGGTTCAAAAACACTGTGGACAAGCCAAACTCCAAAAAGGTGATGCAAGTACAACTCAAGCAAAGTACAAAAAGCGGCAACTGGCTATTCGCACAACTGTCAATTGATGCGATGAAACAAGAACACTTATGTCAAGGTTCAGTTGAAGGCTAGAAACAGGGGCGGTAGAATATACAGGGATAAACGTTTTGGGGGAATAGGGTCGGGTCGGATTTTCACATGACTAAACTTCGAAATTCGACAAAATTATTCTGTTGATGCTGGTCAAACAAATAAAACCGGAAAAGCATATAATCAAGAGTGTGCTGCGTGCTCAAACAATATTCAGTTCGCATTTCGTTGTATTCCCTGTAACGAACTACTGTATCAGAATCTTGTGAAAATTTATACTATATATATTGCAGTTTACCACCGAGCGTGTCTTTTTGCGAAATTTGGGACTGTAAATTTTAACAGAAGTACAGTACCTTGAATTTTGTTGAGTTTGCTGCAAACCTTTCTAACAGGGTCAACCAAGGGATAACGCCATTACCGGAGTTTGGTTGATTACACTTGCGAACAGACTAGACCCATTAAACCAATTGGCAACTTAGACCAACGAGGAACGCCTATCACTGCTCGTCCTCTACGAATACACATAGTCTCAAATTCAAAGCTTATATCACAACAGCTTAGTTACCGGTGGCATTGTGATAGATTATAGAATTCATACACGGTTGATACAGGAGCAAACTGCGATAGGGTAGTCATGACAACCATCCATGGAAGGCTTAAAGAATGGGGCGTTTCGTCAACGAATTTACTTTCCGCGATAGGCTAACTAGGACAAGTTTCGACTGGTTTACCTTAGAAAAATGCAATGCGATTTTACAGTCGTCAATTTTTGGGTGAAATAATCTGCTTCATAGTGAAGAATGTGATAGTTTGAGGCAATTGTGTGTAATTAGTACCCGAGACAGCAAGTAACTTGGCACGTTAACACAGGTACGTTCGGTCCAGGATATTAGGTAGACGAAGGAGTATGGCGGTTTTACAGAAAAATTTTCTTATCTAAAACAGTTGAAGACTTTTGTTTTTGATGCTTACGCTCATGTCGACACTCCATGACCGGTTTCATCCTCGTTCGGACTCATCAGACAGAGATAGTCTGAGGGGAAAATTAATATCGGTATTTACCTGTCCAGCTCTTGTTTAGTGCCGGAGTCAGTGAGTACTGGAGACGAGCACACTCAAAAGTAGATACCGCACCATTAACAAACACAAAAGTAGATTGGAGGGGGAATTTAGTATCTTCAATGAATAGGTCGTGTTTGCCGGATAATGGACGGATAAGTATTTATGGTTCATACAAATCGGCCGCCCATAATCCCTAAACAGCAGAGGACGAATAAATAAATACACAATGTTTTCCCAAAAAGTACGGTTTTCTGGACCAGACAGTTTCTTGGACCTGTCATATAAATGCACCGTTAAGGCAGTTTCAATAGGCACCGTCGACATAGTTTGGGGCCTGTGTAAACGGAATTTCTTCTCAATGAAAACCGCGATTCCTTACCAACATCATTAGCACAGTAAATTGGTGCAACCACACAACTCGGTTTTGAGAAGCTATGTCTCAACTAGTGATATTAATTCGTAACTAAGCTCACATAGTTTGTACAAATTATCAGAGTGAATTAATTAAGATTAATTAGGCGA
>LUCH01001152.1:49384-65654 GCA_013368495.1 Paragonimus heterotremus | reverse complement strand
GGGGGAGGAAACTATTAGAGGCTAAATAACATGCGAGTAGCAACGACAGTAAAACATTCACGAGTAGCGTTTACAATAAGTTAGGCATACTGCTTTTGTCAACATTTTATGCGCGCACACACATTGCCTTGCGATACACGAAATAGGCCCTCTGTTCATTTGTTCCGATCTCAGTAAGTGTTATGTCATTCCAGACACTAGTACCTAGACATATGTTCAGTCATTATTTATCGTAAACATCGATCTATTTTGGGGTTATAAACGACACCACAACTACAGAGGAACTAGCGAATTACGTGTGGGACAGAACATTCCGGCATTTAACATGGTGAACGGACTGAACAACCATAACTGCACGCAAAAACACAACTCCTTTGCAATATGTGCACTGACTGGGAAAGATAACTTTTAGTTTCAGTGGAGACGGAATGAGCTTTTTGGGGCAAAATTTAAAATATACTTCATTCCGTGGTCAGCTTTTACTCCAGATCTAAACACAGTTTTGATTTAGAAGAGATCCATTTGCGAAAAATCTGAACTTCGGCTGGATTCGAACTAGCCTCAGAAACACCATATCGAAACGCGGCAAGCGCTCTACCAGCTGAGCTACGAAGCCACGTCAGAAGCTCGGAAATTCTAATTATGCACCTTAGTCATAAATTAAAAAGTGTTCATGCAGTAGGTTTTCGGAGCAGACTCAAAAGGGAAATTAGTGAGTTAAGCAGCATGCGTAGAGCATTACTATATCACAAGCCTTGATATTTTAGTTTTCAACAAAAATAACGGAACCAACTGAGAGCTTTAACTCCAACGTCAGCAAATCGTTTCTCAGGGAGCACTAAAGAAAGCAAACTCATGATATTCTTGCTGCTTCCATCTGTGCTGCTCACAACTTGTTATTCAACATGTGAATTTTTTCCGATTGTTTGCTCTGATTGTCGTTTGAAATTAGATTGATGTGAACTTCTTTGCAGGCATTGTTTGCTTTTGTCAGTCCACCCTGAAATATAGCAAGCTTGTCATACCTACAAAAAGATTCGCCACGAACTTCTCAGTGCGTTAGTCACACCGAGAAAACATTTCAGTTGATGCTGTTACTGTATGAACAGAGGTCCCGAAGTGAAAGTCATCAGAAGTAACCGGAACAAGTGATATTTCTCACCCAATTTCTGAAGAATGTGCTTCTGTTTCAATTGCGTCATGTCTCAAATTTTCACTGATTTTTTCAGAGGAAGTAGCTAGTTTAAAGATGGTAGAGAGGCAGTCTCAGGCATTTTGTTATGAAAAACTTTTTATAGTAAAATCCACTACCTGCCATTCTGCTTTCCCAGACGTTTTTGTGTAGACTTAATTTACAAGGCTGTACACCGGTATATCTTCAGGCGCTGGAAAACACTTCGCTTGCACAAATTTCGTTTAAATTCTGAGAACTTATTTTACACTTCTGAAGCTCACTTCCCCCTTGTAGATGTAAAAATCAAAGATGGCTATATATGGTTTCTGGATTTTATGAAGAATATAATCACCAGATTATAAATTATTTACTCCCATGCCTTGGACCTTGTAAGGTTAACATAAGACTCGCTCGAGGCAATAAACGTTTTATAAGTCCTCAGCAGTCTCTAAATGGCAATGTACCGGCTATTACCTTGAGATAGATCAACTTCAACATCTTCCAGGATGTTATTCTTTCTACTGCCAAAAGAACATATTTTTATTAAGGATAAAACGGTTTTGTTAGAAGATCTGAAAACTGATTTGTGCATTAGCTCCTACTGATCTTCACGCTGACTTAAAAACTGTGACATTAATCAAGATGTGTTATTCACGTCACCCACGCGTTGTCCGTTCGGATCTCATTACTGGCTAACACACTTCACATAAATGATTTAGATGAAGTTATTTTAAGTATTTATGTATTTCTCCTACATCTAACGTACAGTAATTTGTCTACACTTTTTGGTATACGTTAGAGTTATCAGTCTGGCTTTTTGTAGAATGTGATTTAAGTCACAGTTATCTTCTCATATTTTGTGTGAACAGTATATGTAAACTAACAAGCTCCCACGACAGAAACCCCAATTGCTCGTTTTCGTATAAGCGGTCAAGTGACTGTCTGAAGAATCTTGTCGAGGTTACTCAGAGTACTGTCTCCGATTGACTATTTCAGAGGTTCAGCTTTCATCATCATCATCATAATCATCATAACAGCCATGAACCTGACCAAAATGTACTGTAGCTCAAGCCGCCGCTCGCCTCAACAGTAACGTGGAATAGCCTAGCAGAAAACGTTACTAAGAAGGTTGAAAATTATTAAAAGAAGACTAAGCAGAAGAACTAGAAATGGTATGGATACAGACACGTCATTGACCGCGACACAGCGTCATCTCGGATAGCGTCTCTAACCAACGGTTTAATTGATCACGAGGACCCCATCCAGGCAGGCGATACCTGCCCACTTTGCCCAGTGGAGCAATTACGGTCTTCATGCTTCGTGACCACGTTGGTGGTTGACCACCACGCAGTTTTACTCGACCGTTGGTGATCTCAGTATATAATGCCCGGTGCGGTGAACGATCAGATGACATACGGAGTACGTGACCCAACCGTCGCAAGCTGTGTACCGTGATTAGTCGACCAATTGATCGCGCACCCCGAGCGTTCCGGAATGCGCGCCGGCGAACTGACACATTGCTCACGCGATCAGAGTAGCGGAATATTGGAAAAAAGTCTGCAAAGAAAAACCTAACGGCACTTCGCTCGCTGTTTTCTATCAAATTCATCCGTTGGCTGAAAGTTTGACCCATGTATCCATGTATGGACATTTGATCATAATATGTGTATCTCGATTTTACACAGCGAAGCCAAACTACCTGTTAGACTCTTCTTTCATTTAAGTAGTTGGGTTCTCTCTTCTTCACTCTAAAATCTGATTAGTAACACTGTTTTCCTAAGTGTCAGCTAATTTAATTAACGGTAAGTACTCGGGGGATTTTGGTCAAAATGAATTGAGCATCGCTCACAATTTAACATAGCCCCGACAATTCCATGGAATTTTCACTCAGATCCCTTCTATTGTGACGCTAGACCAAAGTTTCCACTTTGCTGAAACACGTCAGTAAAGCGTAATCATTACACGACTATGAGTTGAACGTTAACTGCGTGCTAATGAGAACCATGTTTGAAAATTCGCAACACTCGTCACTCCTCACATTATGACTGAATTGCTACATGCAAACGCTCAACCACGTGCACTTGCTTGTTTTGTTCAGATTGGCTTGGATGACGGTAACAAACCTGTTAACTCCGATTGATTGCTGGACGGTTGGGGTTTGTCAAGTTGACATCACACAAATCATTAAACCTGCTGAGTGGTATTCTGATTGCTAATAAGAAGTAGAGGGTTTAGTTGAGATAATTTGACTCTAACTCACAATTACATGTTTTGCATTCCCGTAGTCTTCTCTACCAAGTTAGCCTCTGCGTTTGGTGTGTTATTGTCAAGTGTAAGGGGAACGGTGCAATGGTCAACAGAAGTGATTCTTGAAAGAGTAACCGTGGTTAAAGTCGAGGCCGTGAAAAAGATCAGTGATACTGACTGGTTATAATAGGAGAGAAACTCCAGCTTAGTACCACTTTCCGAACTGAACCTTCTAAAGACCCTGTGGGACTGTGACAACCAAAACCATTACCAGTGATGTTTAACCCACAACAATTAACCCCCTTACTATTAACTGGTAATTAAACTATCGATGTATATGTTTGGTTATTTTTGATTTCATCTTAGCACAAAGTCCTATTTATGGGCTGATCGGTTGAGTTGACGGAATTGTCACAGCTCACGAAGAACCGACAGAGAAATCTCAGCACAACTCACGGATTAGGATTTGTGAACGATTGGTCTCAGCGACCACCGGCGAAGTGATGTACAGCTGCTTTGACAAAGTTGGGTCTCATCAATACCATAGGGACCGGAGAACTGGACCCACGACCCGTGACTGAGCTGCAGATTATAGTACAATTACTTATGCACTAGACCATAGGATCACGGTCACCAAGTTGCAGGAAGGTATGTGAATTATTTCCGTCAGCTGTTTCGCTTCCTTTCGCACATAGGCTGAAATCGATCAGCCGTTTGCTGGTTAACCTTTACACGAGCAAGCATCTATTACAGCCCCAGAATAAGTTGAGAAGGACCCAACTAGATCGAAACAGCTGTCCTTCACTTCGCTGATGGTCACTGGGGCCAACCGTTTGCATAAACCCTTTCTCAGTTAATTCTGGGGCTCTGTTGAATGTTTGCTCGTTTGCAGGTCAACCACAAAACGGCTGATCGATTTCAACCTATGAGCGAAAGGAAATCCAACGGGTAAGGAAACTAGTGTTCGTGAGTTTTTACATGGTAACTCAATTGTATCTAACGCGAGGTCAACGGCTCATCGGTTGTCGTTTTGGCTTCATCAAACCGAAGTTCAAATATGTGTTATGGCAAAGATATGTCCAACGGACGAGCCCTAACATGAGAAAAAGTCGAGTTATTGTTTCTTTTTGAAATGGACTGACTGATAAATTTGCGGGACGTAAGTTCTGCGACCACTCGTGATGATGTTCAATTCATTTCACTTAATTAGTGTTAGCAGTCCAAGTTTTAACGATAATTTTCCATATTCTGGACAAACAAGGCAATTAGTTAACCGGATATGACTTCATCAATAATCGCCTTTAAAGAATCTATGAAAAACCTAGACTTATCGCTGAATCCGAACATTAATTGTTACGAAAATCCAGTATTATGCTGTTTGTAAATCTTAATATTTGTCTGTTTATTAATATCCAAATAAACACCACTTTGTGGGTTTGTGATGCGGTTGATCCAAGCGTAAGAAAGCAAAAGTCAGCGAGTAACAAACAGACGATCACAAATTAATGACGTAGAAAACAAAGAAGTGAACTCAGTCCGTAGGTAAATAAGACATTTATGTAACAATTTTTCATCTTTTCTTCAAAACGAAGAAAAGTTTAAGCGCGATTCATTATAGAGTTTCCTTCTTTTTTACTGAAATTTGAAGAAAACGTTCTTTAGGAATTGTCTTATTTAATTGCATATTTTGAATATTGACTGTGTAAGAGTGCTGCTTCAGCGATATAATGAACACTGGTTGGGGATCTGTGTGGTTGAACGAGAAAAACAGCGTAACTGTCAGTTTGCATGAACTAATTTTCAAGCAAACCACTCACAGCGATAAAGGTCCGTATAGCATTGGATGTCCAAAAAATAACCTACACTTCGGCATCAATTTCAATGCCATTAGTAAGCAAAAGGTACGGATTGTCTGAAAGAGATGCATTCAGGTAGGGTGAACTGAAGATTACTCAGACATGTCTAGATTATTTTGAATGGTGTCACCCAAAGGTAAGTAATGGGAGGTGGAAAATTATAACACATTCAGCATAACATAAGCTGGTAGATGATCCAAGCACCATCTTGTCTTGATTAAATCCCTAACAGAGAGCTTCACATGATAAACCACTTAAACATAACGGGTCTAGAGGTATACCACAGGACAAATTTCGCAGGAATGTAAACACAGCTTGACAAGATTGAGCGGACTGGGTCATTTGCTGACAGCACATCGTCGGGAAAATCCCCGATAGCATTAACAGCCATGTTGTAGTTAAGCGTCTCTGGCCAACAGGGAAGCTGTTGCCAGGGAGAATCAATTTTACTTTCAACGTGGTCTTCTTCAAAACTTCAGGGTGAATCCCATGGTTTTCGACTGCGTCTTCGTAGCACACACAAGCAGTCGGTTTGGCATTTCGTAATTGTTAATCTCTGACAGATTTACCCATACAGATGAACAGACAGCCAACATTCTGGGTAAAGACTACGTCGGTGTGCACAACTGCAAATCACGAGTGATTTTTGGATGCATTGGTGGCAATTGGATTGAATTTTTCGGCAGTTCCGAGCCACAGTCAGAACCGACTTGAAGAACCTATTAACCCACCAGTCATTCTTTCCAGATTTGATATCCCTCCCGCCTTGAAAAGTTGCGCCATGCAATTCGCAGAACCAACTGGAGCATTTTTCAGTTGCACCGTCTCAACCGAGCGTTTACCGAGAGCCAAGAAACAGTTCACCATCACACTTACATCGAAAGATAGATGCAGAGACAAACCAGCAAACTATCGACTAATAAAGTTGCTTACAGTGGTCTCTACAGTAGTGGATAGATTACCAGATGAATCTAGCCGTGATAAGATTGAAGACTTCGAACTAATCACCAAGGTGCAACATGGCCTTCGTAGTGAATACTTATGCGCCACGAATTTGCTGATCGCTTGTGATTCCCAACGGAAGCTGCTGAAGCAGAAGTGACCACAGATGTAGTTTATCTTGACTTTTCCAAAGTCTTTGATAGGTTGATCAATCCATCTTGTTGCGGAGACTGAATAATTATGGCCACATTGGGCGTTTACTCAGCTGGCTAGAGGAGTATTTATCTGAACGTTGGTTCAACATCAGAGTGATTTTCAGCTGACAGTGGTGTTCCACAAGGATCGATTTTGGGACACTCGTTATTCAGCGTATTTGTTCCTGAACTACCGGGTACAGTCAAACCGCCGATGTTGTTCAGCACCGAGGACACAAAGCCCCGGAGGATTTTACTAGTGCCGGAATAACGTGATAACCTCACGAGACGATTCTAACTGTCTAAGTCAATGGTCCATGAAACGTAACAACCCATTCAACTTCAACAAATGTAAAGTCATGCACATTCACCATCAGCACCATGTCGACTAATACCCTGGTGACATAAATCTACTCGCGTTAACATGTGAAGTTAAACCAGGGACCCAGGTGTTAGACGGTTTGAGTCTGTCTATAAAGTATGCACCCACGGTTAAAATGACGCAAATAACTATTAACCTCTCAGGAGGAGTTTGTTAAATATTCCACCCCAGATTACTTCCCACTATGTTCGCCTTCATTATCTGCAAACATCCGGGAATGAATATACAGGCCTTATGTCGTCATCTTAAGAAAGATTTAACACTTACTGAACGTGTTCAAAAATGGTCCACTAAAACAGTTATGGAGCTGAGGTGAATGTTCACCCGGAAAACTGACAAAGTAAAATCAATTCTCAGTGAATTATAGACATCTCCCTAGAGATCCAGTTATCGGCTACCACCTACTCCACACACTGGGCCATCCACTGACATATCTCCTTTCAGTCAACAAGAATAAACCTCTGATTAGTCACTCGCCGAAACCGAGCAATTGAACAGTCAGCTTATTTTTACAGATAGAACTACATTCCAATCATGGCCTGTCCACATTTACACACATTCCACAACTTTGTAGTTAAGGCTGAATCGGTTGAGAATTTCTAAATATCATTCAACCGGGATAAACGTGAGCAACAACCGGCATTACAAATCTTCTATCCGCTATACTAACCCAATTTCACAGGCCATTAACTGTATATGTCTGACTTAGTGTTATCTCAGTGTATTTCATTGTTCGTTACTGAACTGAATGTAGCCAGCAGTTTCATTGAACTGACATTTTATTCAGATCCATTCACTTTTACTTCATCTCGACAGACTATCCTAAACAATTTTCACTGAACAATACAGCGACAGGAACGGACAAACAAAGATCTTTCAATCTCGTTTAAGAATCCATGAACATTTACTTGTCTTGTCATCCAATTTTTTCCATCCTCCCATGTAATTTGCATGTTTCAACTACGACTACTTCTTAGCCGTATACGTGCAAATCGTTTAGTCGTCTACTTGTTTGCATTACATTGAACTCTAATCGTTGTTTCCTTGAATAAATATTTAGTTGCGCTCAGAAACATCTAGCTTCCATTTGTCACCCGATGGCACTAATCGCTGTGATGCATTATAAGCCTTATGATGTTGTGACTTATCAACAGACGTTATCTCAACTAGAATTAGGGAATTACGAGCTTTTTTCCTACATCACACAATTTGTTCACTAATTTGCACAGCCTGTCGTTGCCACGCCCTAAAATAATCTGTTCAAAAGACCGAGTACACTGGAATGAGAATTTGTCTTATCATCTGTTCGCCATCATGAGAATGTTCAATTTGGCACGCGCGAAAAACACTTCAGACATTCATCATTCTCTTTGACATGAAATTCACAGTGTTACAAGCATTATCTATTTCAAACAGCCGTACAAAATGACTAAAGATATGGTTGATTGTGATGAAGATTAATTTAAAAAACTCGCGGGAAGTTATTTTGATAAAATACATTAATTACGTTATATCAGGAGCACTTTGACGGAGACCTTAAAGAAACACATGGAGTACTCCGTTTTTGCGTCCTTATTTTCTTTTCAGAAAGAAACTTTTTCATCTGTTGCCCTCAGAATTCATACTATAGGTAGTTAGTAACCTAAATGTGTGCACTGTGTGATTATTCGCCATAGGATCAGAAATGTCGCTTACTCTAGCGCACTGTCTGTGCAATATACCCTTCTGTTAAAGAAAAATGTTTTATATTCAAATCGTATTTGCAAACAATCCTCCTTCCATCCTCTAAGCTTTCACGCTTGCCGTTTACCGCCATCTTTGATAAAATTGGGTGATCGTAGGTGTAACGTATATTGCTTAGAATCTTAGGTGAAATTGTCCATTGATAGCCAATGCAGCTGCTTACGAAAATGTCCTTTCAAAACTTCAACCTCACTGTGTTGCTTCTCATAAAACTGTTTAGACAGCTTTTCCACTCATATGACTCATGTGGCCACCAATAATTTGCTGGTTATAGTTAGTTGCAACCAACTTCTTACAAACACTCTCCTCAACTTCCTCTGGATTTGTGATGTTCTAAGTTTCTCATTTTGCAAACCAACAGCGAATGATTGACAGATTGCTGCTTACGATGAAAAAGAGGTGAAGTAGTTTAGAAAAAGAAACGGATGTTTTTGCTTCCATCCACCTGTTATGTATGGTATTACTGTACAAATATACTAGATGCTTAGTGATACTTTTTGCAAGGAAAACAACTCTAATGTTTCAACAAACTAGGGGACACTTGAAAATTTCTTTTTATCCCGTTGTGAATACAAACAGCTGTAAGAAAATGTATGCGATTTCGGCTAGTTTCCAGGAAGTAAAACAGAAGTGCTTATCTCTCTGCCATTCATCTTTATTCAGATTGCACTGCCTAGCAACCTGTATTTAGGCAGTCTAATTTCTGATTCTTTCAGGCAGTAGTTTTAAGTGCAAAATTCAAGTCGGCCGTTTTTACTCTGACTATCCGCCACACTTGCAGACCAAATTTTGTGCAACGTGGAGACACCCGGAGACAGCGTTCTTCCAAAGTACAGGTTCAAACAACAGTTCTGTGAAAGGAAGCATCATAAACAAGCATGAGCCAAAGGCCCAGTAAGCTATGCACACGGATTACTCAAACGTAAACTAAGACGCTTCAACAATACGGCAGCGCGCCCTGTTACGTAATTGAAATTCAACCCGTGAGCGCTTGTTGGTTTCGACTTCACGTTACATCACACACCTCCACTTTGATGATCTGGGTTCACCCTTCCATTATCTGACCCTTATCAGAGGAGGGTAAAACCTAGGTGATCGAGAAATCGTCGAGTTTCATACTCTGCTTTACAAGAGCTCAACATTTCTGAATGGTTTATCATTACGAAATGCTGACAATCAGGCAAACTTGTCTATTTGAGTATTGACACAAACGTGCTCACAACCACTTATGCAATTAAGTGCCCATCGTTACGCGGAGGATTTTCTTAAACAAATTAAAAACCTTAATGACCCAACTGTAACCAGGGTACAGACTGAATAAAACAAGTAGTGTTATGGTTTATGCGAGGTAACAATTGACTGTATAAAATTATGGTGATCTTTAATCACTCCTATGTTTGGATGGACGTTGCTGTGATTTTCATATCTATACTTAACGCTTCCTGATGGTCGTAAAATGTGGTTATCCAAAACGAAATCTGGAATACACCAACATGGAAAACAGTGTTAACCTAGACAACTCAGCTAATAATAGCCTAACATAAAAAAGCTACCCGGTGCTCATCAGAATGCAGCTCTTCCGCTATGGTTTGATCTGAGTACGAAGAAGGATAGAAAGGAGTCTCCTAAAAATATTTAATCCTTCTGTTCATTAAATTTTGGAATTTATAATATAGGTCACGGAACAGAGTCAAATGGTCTATTATTACTATTTATATTTTACACTATTTTAAGCCAGCTGCTCCTCAATTCTGCTCAAATTGATTTTTGTCTGCTATTTGTCCGTTCGCTTACCGTTCTGTTATTTTATTTAAAGGATTATTTTTTCTCCGAAAGCCTCACAATACCCCCAAAAAATGTTATTTCCCAAATTAAACTTACTAACAGTTCATCATAGTTGGCGTTACATTCCTGTTTTTGGTCACTAATAAGCGGTAACTGCATAGCTGTCACTAAATTTCCACTAGTCTGTTCCAGCTACATGGTTAACCGTTTACCTGAAGTTTTTTGGTTCTACGAGTCATCTTACTGTGTGGATTTCTGACCAGTTTCAGAAAGCCTACTGGTTTCCACAAAGCAAACAACATAACTGTTACGCTTAATAGACAAAATTCACTGGTCGCATATCATAGGAATCACGTTGACAACCGTGCAAAACAATTTTACACAGTTTCAATGAAGTTACCACAAAAAAATAACCAGGAAGTTTGTTACTATCCAACGGTTTACGTTTTATGGATTTTGTGTATACGTTTATCAACTGGAATGAGCTTCACTTTAAGCTTACAGATGTTTGTGCGATCGTATAAAAGGAGTAACTGAATTCCACCAATTAAAGCAACAAGAATGTAAAAGCTAACCTAAATATATCGAACAGTGTATCCCGCTTAATAGTTCTGGATACTTCAGTCTCAGTCGAATCACAATATTTTTGCACAGTTCCGATTTTTCCAGAGTGAGAATAAAACTGCTTGCAGGTTTGTAAGATAGTTATGGTTAATAGGTACGATATAGATGAAATCGAAAGTACTAGACACTATCAATTTTGGTCGAAATAAGAAGTGTGGACTCTCAGACGATGATTAAATCAGTGTTATGGTAGAGATAAATGAATTTCATACCCCCGGCTTATCATTGAATGGTTATGACAGTATCAGTCTTAGTATCAATTACATTTGTATATATAACGGGGAAGGGAGACATTTCGTTCTCAAAACTTTACAGTTGCGCTTTAGTTATTCTGATAAGCAATCGCCAAAACAGTGCTAGTTACCACACTGTTTTCCTGTAATAAATATTATCGATTATTTTTCGCTTCACTCAGGATAAACTGAAATATGGGACAAGTCTCAACTCACCATTTGAAAAATACAAAAGTAAAGAATTAGGACGATGATTTCAGAGAGAAATTATAAGGGAATGAATGTAAGTTATTGTAACTTACATAAGACTGTGCATGATGATATCTGTGGGAACACAGCGGATTTATACATTTTGGACTTTCTGTACCTGCTGTCGTTCGTTTAGCCTAGTCAGATCAATGACTAGGACTATCAGTGTTGTACGGCAAACTCTGTTTTTTGGTCATCGGATCTGACTGTGGAAAGCAAGTACTCGTGGCCTAACCAGAGCTGCCTGTCAAACCCATACTTTCGTGCTCCCTGAGTGCGTCATCTATATATGTTCATAAATATCGTTAAATAAAATCGGGATGATTATGTTTTTACTCACTATAATCATGTAAAAAAAATAATCAAATCTCTTGCTCTCTACTGACCTCCTAATGTAATTGTCTGTAAGTTCAACCGGTAATCGTCGTCCTATAAATGAAAGCTTTTCCTTGGACTTGTCCTAAAATAATCCTATTCATGGAATAACCAGATCAAACGGAATATCTCTTCCTTGCCAAAATCGATAAATTAACCATTGTTCAAATAAATGAAATCCTTTAGTTCGGTTCATATTGATCAAAAGATGGAATCTGGGAGGTTGTCTTTGTTTTTGCCATCAGTTCTCGACTTAGCCGTTGGCTATAACCGTCTTCAATCACTCTGGAGAAAAGCCCACAGACTGTTGTGGATATAATCGTTCTACTACACGCAGTTTGCAATCCAACTGTGGAAAAGTTCATTGCTCGCAATACTGTGGGTACAAACAGATAGAAGTATATCTTTTGTACCTTAGTCGAAAATATATTAGCTACAACCACAAGTAATAAGTAATCCGACCATCTTTTTGTCTGCCTATTAGTTCCTATGATCACTAGAAAATTACAGATATAACTCATAGGAACTGGAGATGTTGTGAAATGATGCCTTTTGCAAAAAGTTCCTTATTGCAATATCATCGAGTGCTTGTTCATTCACACTACAGTGTGACAACCAAAACCTCACTCGAACAATTTGAGTTTGAAGAAACATTTATGATATGATATTTGCTACTGATGATGTTGGCACCCATTGTTTTAGAGTCGACCGTTATGCTATACATATGTTTGGTTTCATAGTTCGCGTACAAAGTCGTAGCTACTGCAAACCTTATCCCCCGCAGAAGTAAACAGCAATCATTTTGTATTTCGGCTTTTCTTTTGTTGTACGTATCAAGCGTGGTCATTTTCTAGCGTAATTACTCATATGGTTGGTTTCTAATTGTTTCATTTTAGCACAACAGCTGCAGTGATTGTTGAATAACTTGACACCAGCAGTTGTACCAGCTATGTATATACAATCATAGAGCTGGTTGTGTAGCCCATAGATAACGTGGCTGGTTCTGGGCGTGCACCCGAATTAACCCACGAAAATTTAACCTTCCATCTGACATGGTCTCGGTATCACGATTATCAGTGATTGGATTTATCGATCGAGTTGATTGCGTTAAGTATTTTTAGGACTTCCTGGAAATGAGTAGTTCTGACATTGTGCGCTTGCATCTGCACAACCGAATTGCATGAATAGAGTGATCCCGAGATACGACTGAGTTTCCTATCATGTTCTAATGTATGTTTGCTGAGGGTGCACAACATGTCTAACCGTCTTGTCGTTACTTATAACCGGCTTCATACACTTTCACACTCTTTTTAGCAGTCTGCCTACATCTGCCGTCAATTTCCTAATGAGTTGAGTTATGTAAATTAAATGGAAATGTGAACAATCGGAATATTTCCTATGTGAATCTTGCGAACATCGTCCGTGATGCAGATGCTGGAGTACTTGTTAACTTTTCGACCGATGCCATATAACAAACAAACGCTATTTGGCACAGTGAATGTGCGCTTTTCGATGGGTATTCTAACTGTTCATTGAAGTTAAGGCAACTTCGACAAATATTATACTTGAGAGTAGAGTTCTTTGTAGTTGGGTTTTGCCAGAATTTACGTCGTATTCATCTGCCTTATTGCATGTTTTGTCTCTGACTCAGAAAAGACATAACCGTGATAGTCAGACGAAATGTATGCACAGCCTCAAATGATTCAAACAGGTATGCATTATGCATCGTACTGAACGACGCCGCATCAGGTCTACATAGAGAATGGATAGGGTAGGTGTCAAAAGATTGTGTGCGACCTGATATCATTCAGTCGGGGTAAGAAACCTTTTCATTGACAGCTTCGGAGGTTGTTGTCAAGTCAAGCAGGATAACTTACGTTGGTGAACAGGACTGCTGATCACATGTTTTCTGACGCCTGTGTATGAGTAAAAGTTGTGAAGAGTTGTTGACGCAATTTTGCCTGGAGTTCATCTAAATCAGTATAAACATTGGACGTTTCAGTGATCATTGTGAAAAAAATTATCCACTAGGTTAACAATCAGGCTGCATGTTTGTTTTGTGCAAAATTGTAGTGAAAAGACGACTCAAATGGACTTTTGTTGCAGTTTTCCAAACAGGTGATTTGCACAGCGTAGAATTCAGAATCGATTGAAAGATAGGTTAATTGTTTACGTTTGTCGTTTACACGATCTGTGTTCATTTTACAAAAGAAAATTAGGTTACAGACTTACGGCAAATGCATTCCGTGTTCCATTTTCCCAGCGCAAACCCAAACTAGACAGCCGAACTTTGCTCATTCCGGTAACTTTTGTTCACCAATCAACTCGGTCGAACAGTCTGACCGGCTTAATGTGTACAAACTTGCAATAGACGGATATTTTTCCGACTGCTTAATAATGTGTTTCATCGCCGGTGGCGAATATAGCAATAGATTTTCATCAGGTTGAATAGATAGTCCGACAACAACGAATCAAACCAACTTTTCCAACTTTTAACTGCATTTAAAACAGTTAGCAATATGTTACAGTGTAAAAATGTTATCAGAAGGCTAGTTTGCGAATGAATTTTCCTTGAATGTGAAATTACTAAAGTTATAATAAAAATTAAACTTCAAGCAGCTCAACTCCCCCCAATATGCATCTACCAAAACGCGAAATGATAAAAAACTGATGACAGTTTTTTTAGTCTCAGTCTGCAAATATATGAAGATCTAACCAGAATCGATCTGGTACACCTAAACTCCTGGTTTATTGTTGCATTAAAATGGTTAACGGCAATGGCTTCTGTTTACAAATTGGCTAGTAATATCTATATTATCTGTGGTAAGAAATTTTACTTTACATGAAAGTTTTTAAACGAAACGTGTGCAATTACGCTCAAGCCAGTACATTGTGATTTTGAGAAAAGCTAGACTGAAGTCTCCTAAGGTAAGAATTCTGCGTTTCTACTGCACCCATAGCTGTATACAACTGTTCTTAAAAACTTGTTTACCTACCCTTCAATCATCTCTAAGTAATGACTAGAATGTCACCTGTAGTAGTTGAGACTCTTGATTGACTGCTGATTTCGTTTACTTGAAAGCTATAGCGTTGATTTTTCAAAGGCAGTTGCATGAACTGGCATACATCAACGATGTAGTGGATACTCATATGTCAGATCAGTGGTCAACACTGACAAACAACCATGATGAGACCTGACTATCCACTCAAGTGCGTGATACATCGGAATGTCAGAGGTAGCAAGTTTAATTCAAGCCAGAGATTGATTTTCTGTCGTGAGACATTCACTCGGAGAGAACTGTCAATGCACTTCACAAACCTCAAGGGTCTTTAGACAGTGATTTCCGTGTGCACAAGATATGGCGAAGTTTCTGAAATTTAATATCATAGTAAGAACCCGACATAATCGTTAAACATTTTCGTTTGCAAGACGTAATGAAAAGACAGCAGATAAAACAAATATAATTTAAATCCATACTGTCTGGCAAATGTTAAGAATGATTCATACTTGAACCTGAAATCACCTGACCCTTCTCGTGGCCAGCTAACGTTGAGCAACCTCACCAGTCTAGTGACACCATGGTAATCTCTGGTGGCTATGAGATGTATGCTTACTATCTGTAACCGAAGTCTAAGGTAATCCTGGCATGGAATGTTGCGGCTGCACTATTACCAAATCCGCTAATATTTTAACTGATAAGAGTGTCACCACTCTACTGGCATTCATTCATAAGTAGATAGTTACTTCCATGTGCAAAGTATCCAAAGGAGAATTTGCTGCGAGTAACAAATATTTCAGGAACCGAGAGATGTGACAATCGGATTTGTGCGTATTGTTACTTCCACCATGACTGATATTGTTAACTCAGCTAGTAAAGTCACCGAATGTAAACTGCGGTGCTTAAGTAGCTGTTGAAGAGTGTGTAAGAAGTTGAAATTTTGGAATAATACAAAAACATGCAAAAAAGCAAAGGAAACAACAATTGTGGGAAGGATTTTTGAAAGTCCACAGTAATTTTACTGTTACCCCACTGGCAATGAATTGCTGTGTTCATGGCGGAGACTGGTCTTCTAACGACGGGAACATTTTGTTCTGTCAAATGATCCTGATCTCTAAGATGCACACATCCCACGGGCGTCACTGTTTAAAAATGAAATGGAATAAAATGAAACATAATCCATGCGAAGAGCGAACGAGACACATGGACGGCTAAACTCGATGAGCTTAAAAGAAATCAATCTCAGAGGGCGTTGGTCGCCGAAGAGCTTTCACATGAAGAGAGGACACTGTTTGAGGAATACTTAGAAAGGGAGATGCAGAAGCAGGCAGAGAGGAAAAGGATTAAATTGCTCAACGGATTGAACCCGATCAAACCGCTGGTAGCATTCCCTAATAATCCCGAACGGTATGTCTATAATTGTTCATCGGTTGTTGTGAATCGCACAATGTTAGAGGTATTATCGCT
>LUCH01001152.1:36949-47474 GCA_013368495.1 Paragonimus heterotremus | reverse complement strand
CACACCAGTCACACGATTCATGTAAACACAGCACACCCACCCACACAAACAAACCCATCACCACCCGCGTAGATAGTCGTTCACAGTTTCTATGACTTTTGGAAGTTAATCAGTTACAGGTGAAACATCAGTCTATCGCGCGTAAATGTGGACGTCTGTGTTCAATTCTTGAAAGTTTAATAATTATTCCACTGCTACTAAGTTACAACAAAAATCATAAAAGAAATTTATTTTAACATCTGAGCGGGTGATTATAAACGATCGAGACCACTTTCGGGGATCTGAAGATCTCGGTTGTTTTCAGTGGGGCTGTAATGAGAAAATGTCGAAAGCGGTTTGGAACTAGTTTTCCGCGCTGACCTAAAAGATTTTGGGGCATCAAGTGACCTAAAAGAGAAATTAGCTTTTGTTCCACAAGTCGTTTCACTGTTTGATGTCATCTCATTGATGGTAACCACACCTAGCAGTTAGGCCTTAAAGATTGACAGTGACTGGACAGGAATACGATTTAGTGTTTATAAATAACATAATCGATGAATGTAACAAAAAGCAACAAAAATTATTGAAACTTGGGGATTTTGGTTATCTGTATGTTGAATGAGTGTAGGAACTGAGTGAAGGGATCAACCAGTGTTCAGTCATTTCTGCATTTTTTGGTACATTTTATGAAGATGTAATGCATCAGTGGGGCACTGCAGGAATATAGTTTTTTCGGTAATTTAAGGAAGCGACCTCTACCTTAATCCAAACTAACACAGTTGAGTTGTTTAAGCAGAACGCAATATTACCGGCATATTGCGATGCTCAATATTCCCTCTCAAGCTGCCTTCTCAGTAATGTCTTAATCGAAATAACACCAACAAAGGGACGAAGGTCAGGTGACGCTTGCCACGGTTATATCAACTCAATGTAACTATTAACAGGCTAAACCTTTTCCGCGAAATAAGCGTTCTAATTCTGTTAACTAATTTTTTGTCTTTATGATAAAGATGTTACACTTATGACGGTTATACATATGTCTTGACAAAGATTTTGTAAAGTCACCAAACAGATAACTACTTTCAGTGCTGAAAATTATCATCGGTCAGGAAATTTGTTTCTGTTAAAAATGGCAGCTTCTTGCTGTGTCATATGACGACTTGTGCAAACAGGACCGATTTTGTTATTATTGCTCCAGACCATTTGATCTATGTAGCAGAAAAAATTCTTTATTCACTGGTATATGTTGAAGATCATTTAGCAGTGCAGGAAATTACTACTAGTGAAACTTGGACACGTTTCCTGATGGCATATATTTGTACAGTCAAACGCACTCAACCATTAATTTTACTACTGAAGTGGGAATAGAAAGCTCGTCTCGTTTTTTCGATGAAAATCGGCAAAGGCTTTCGAGATCATTTCACTTACCCGCACTTATGATAAAGTCAAGTGGACCGAGCAAGGTGAAAATTTTACTCTCTTCGTATCTTTGGAAGTTAGGCGGAATGGCACCCGTTTTCTGATTGGTAAACCAGTGCAAGTTTGCTCTGCTGACACATTCTACCAAGAACTAGATACAATCGCCAATATGCTAAGAACAACTACCTTTGCGGATCCTGTACTCACTCAGGATATGATTTTGACACTACCACAAAGTCAGATTTACATTTCGAAGAAAACTGCACTTATTCACCTTAAATATATGGGTGATGTTGCAACGGGGACACCCAACCGTGGGCTTCATCAGACAATCAGTATCACGTTTCTGACACATCCGCTAAGCTGCTGGTCTACCAGAGGCCCTTGTGAAATTTGGAGGTGAAAGACAAACTCCCTGTTCTAGACCAATCCAAGTTTGTGCACTCATTCTGCTGCTGTTGTCCAGCAGAATCTGTAGACCGCACAAGGAGAATGGTGTTCAGAAGCATCAAGGAAGATCATCCAGGATGGCTCCAAACTGCTTCTACTAGATCTGTAAACAGCGCATTAGTTGCAATCCGATTCTTTGCTCACAAAAAAGATTACACAAAGGCCACACGAAACTGACGTTACCTTTTCGCTTGCAAAGTGGAACTCCGATGTTAGGGTGGGGTGGAACTTTAAGCCATCAATTTTATTAAGTGACTAGATAACTGAAGTTCTTAAAGTCTGGTGAGATCCACTGGCATTTTTCTTGATTCTTTTCTGTTGTCTACAGTTTGGCTTGAATTCATTGAACCTATACAGTATTATTGGGCTGACGATGAAACATCGAAAGTAGTCGATCGTCAAGGTTCTGCTCTTTGAGCTATTATAGATTTTTGCCAGATTATTTGTATACCCGCGACAAATGTTTGGTGTTATAATAAAATCGTTCCAACAAGGACATTGTATTCATTGAAAACATTTAGGATACTGATAGCAGGTTCAGAATTGAATTCGAAGGTCAAACATTCACAGAGGTACGGAGTATAGAAAACTCAGCTGAACACAATTGCCGTCGCGACTAGGATAGACAAATTGGTTCAGGGATGTTTTTAACAATGTAGAACGTTCAAAATCGAAATCAGTCAAGTAACCTCTGCGTAGTATAGAGACAGCTTCATTTTTCTCAATCTGTCTCGCAAGCGAAAGTTTCATCACTACACCAGTTAGAAAATTATTTTGATGCTCTACAATTTCTCGGCCAACTCGAAACCCTCAGTTTACTTGTGGACGGCACCTTGCTTGCTAATGAGGTGATCGTCCAGAAACCCATTTCATGGTACGTCTACGGTCACACAGGTTTAGCCTGGACTTGATCACTTGGACAAACATTTTACTGGTTAAGAACCAAACACACTCTTTCAAATTTATTACGAGGTGAAGATAATACGATTGTGATGTTTGTTCTTTCAAATTATAATCTCTAGTAAACGATGAGTGGGGAAGCATTGCGTGTTGGAATGTCAGGTGTGTGGTCACTTATTTCAGCGAAGAAAGTAGATTTTAAATGGAGATGATTACTAACATAAATATGACGGATAATTTCGCATGAAGGCACTACTAGTTTTTACAATTGACTGGGTCACACACTCTGCTGCTTAGTTCCCTTCATCATTGTACTGAGTACCAATGAAAGACCGGTCCACTCTTGTTACAGTTGACCAATTCTTGAACAATTCCATTAAAGGCGGAGTGAATGCTGAAAATTTCTTATGTTGTTAAGATGAAATAAATACAACGAGTTTCTCCCACGTAACCTCTTCGAATAAAACTGTCATAAACTGCGCGGTCTACACTTGTTCAGTAACCTCACTAACTGCCCGTGACTGGCTAATCTTTTGAGGGCAAAAAGTGTCTACTATGGTATATTCAGCCAAAAGACGGTTTGAAAAGTGAGTCATCATTAAACAGTTTGATATTGGTTGATGATCATCGATTCAAGCAAAGTGAATTTAAATAGTTACGATTTGCTGCTTCTTGGAATCTAACGCACATCTGCGGTAGTATCGACTCTTTTAGGTTTGCTTACCTTACAGCTTAAAATGATCAAAATATCAAGACGTAATCAGTTATATTTATGTTCGAGTGTGTTCTAGCCATCAATGTGTTACTATTACTGCCACGGTACTATAAGGACAGCCTACATATTTAGTTCATTTTTGACTTGTTGAAGTGATAGATGTTTTCATTGGAAAATAAAACAAAACACTCATGAAAATTATCCATGTGATAACTAACTCCGTAAATCAATTTTCTTAATGGCCTTTATATGCCTTTCAACATGCTACGAGATGGTTACTGAAAATGGCTGGAGAAATGAAATTTGGCATTTGCTCGCATAATTCTATCTATTTGGCTAATAATTCTGTTGATGTAGCGGTGAAAAATGCTGTAACGCATCACTAGACATTAACAACGGTAATGCCAAAAAATGACAAAAGTTGACTCCACTTGTTTCTTAAGAGTGACATAAGGATACATTCATTTGAATGAAGTCGAACAAGAACCAAAAACATAATCGACGGTTGGGCGGCAATTTCTCAACAGCTGGCTTATTGTTGAATCAGCGCCAAACCCAGCTACTTTGGAGTAATTCGTTTATGAAATACCCTAAACCTGTCAGTGACAGGCTGCAATATTTTACGTCGTAAACCTGCAATTCAATTATTTTGGTTCTTATAAACACTGCTGACACAGTTTCCAAAAGAACAGACATTATCTCACATACGCTACAATGTGAAATGTGTGTGCGATGACATGTCGAAAAAAGTTATCAAGTTTGAACATAGCTCGAAAGACAACACCGGAACTTATAATAAGCGAGAAGTTTCTCGTAATATTAATGGAGTAAAACTGACATAAAACCGCTGTTTATCAACAAAACTAGAAGGAACAAACATCCTACGCATCGTGAAACACTGGGTTCTTCTTGATAACTTCATCAGCGCAAAAAGAGGATATATGTTGTGGTATGGTAACAGTTTAATTTCATCAGTTGCAAACGTAAAACATACAGGTTGTATATCATACACAAATAGAGATAGACAGGGTATGGACACGTATACAATCACACCCCGTATTATGTAATCACCACCACGGCAACCTTATGAGTTGTTTCAACCACTTTCGTGCACATAGCACCGGCCGGTGAGTTCTGATCAACATGGCTTCGCTAGAGGCCAGTAGCTTCGGGTTCTGTTGACGTAACGCTATGGTGACTGATCTAAACAGGTATACGTACGATTAGTTGAAAGGTCTGTCGCCTACGTCTTCTGATGTGACGGGTTTGTTTCCGCGAAAATTTAGTAGATATTTCTAAACAGTATTCATGAACACCTATTCGCAAGCAGTGTTGTTTGAAACAGGATCACTATCAAACCATGAAAGAATTGAAAGGAATGCAACAATTACTGTTTGTAATGCCGGATAAAGGTTCTGGTGTTGTCATCATGAGCAAGGCTGATTACATGAATTAAATGAATACCATTTCCGAAGACCAACGAAAGTTTAAGAAAGAGAAGACGAGTGTTGGAAAAGCAAGTAGCGAGACAACTTCAGATACTGATGTTGCACGGCCACATATCTGAGAATCAATATAGGCACATGAAGCCAATCGGCACGGAAACACCACGAATGAGAGGTGCACCAAAAATACACAAGGATGGAACACCCCTGCGACCAATTTTGTGTTTGAACAATTCAGCATACTTCAAAGGCGTTGAATGACTGGTTGAAATTTTAGACTCCATTTGCAAAACGCTATCCCCAATTGCCTAAAGTATTCTTTTGAACTGGTAGATACAACAGAACGCGTGTCGTTGAATTCACAAGCTGTGTATTTGTTTGACATTTATTCACTTTTCAAGAACTTTCTGCTTCGAGAGACAGTTGAGTGTTACGTGATTTTTATTCCAGCCAAAACCGTGATTCAGGTATTCCACATGAATATCATAAGGATCTGAGTTTACTGTGTGCAGAAAGTATCAGGTTCAGTTTTGAAGGGCTTTCTTACAGACAAGTAGACGGAGTGGCTATCAGTAGTCCGTTAGGCCCAACACTAGCTGACATGTTTTTGGGAGTGATTAAACGGCTGGACGCAGGTAATATTGCCAAATTCTTACTGTACAAACGGCACATTGATGATACTTTGATTTTTATGGACAATGATCCCTTTGATTTGTTTCCTAACCTTCCTACTTCTATTAATCCGAACCTATCCTTGTCTCACGAAGGTGAATCATACGGCAGTTTGGTTTTTTTAGATGTGCTCATCACTAGGCGTTGGGATGAAACATTACAACAATCGATCGGTCGTAAAGCAACATGGGGCAGACAATATCTCCAGTTTCCAGCCTTGCTCCGACAGCATACGAGCGGGGTTTGGTCAAAACCCTATTTCATTAGGCCAGACATATTTGCACCCTCGATAAGCTGCAGATAGAAGAAGAAGTGCTGAGGAACACGTTGCTGACGAAAGGACATTCTGAAAAGTTCGTTGACGTTCATAGCAGGGTGAACAAATGCAGCGAGCCAGCTCAGACAGCTGAAAAGACAGAAATATTCTTATTTTTGCAATTCAAAGGTGATCATTTGGCAAAGGACATAAAGCACAAATTGCGGTGTGCTCTACCCCGTATGTAAGCAGATGCCCAATTAAACTGGTTACTTACGAGTAGTCTAGGATTTGGTTAATTTTAAGATGAATATCACCCACAAATGATTGCAACTGGCGCATCCCCGTAGACTTACCAGTCGGCCCCTTTCGGAAATAAGCACTAGACTCGAGTTTCGCTCTCATTAGAGCTCGTCAGTAGTGCACATCATCGACACTGCCGAGACTTGAACCATGGACACGCTGTTCATGATCAAACCCCGTGTTGATGTTCAACTTGAAATTACATTGGGTTCGAACCACAAAAGGACACGTTATACACAATCGCGGACGTAGTCTGTCTGAACATTCTGTCTGTCACGTTGTTTATCAGTTCACTTGCAACTGCGGTGACGTTTACTTAAGCAGAATAGACCGACAGCCATCCCAGCGAGTGGAAGAACACTTCCCAAATTGGTTAAGATTGTTCATGACACAACAATCTGAAACCGGTGGATCAGTTGCTCGAAGCCCTGCATCATCGATCGCCAGACACCTCATGAAAACAGGTCACCAGATTGACCCACTTAAATCATTCACGTTATTTTTGCGTCAACAGAACCCGAAGCTACTGGCCTCTAGCGAAGCCATGTTGATCAGAACTCACCGGCCGGTGCTATGTGCACGAAAGTGGTTGAAACAACTCATAAGGTTGCCGTGGTGGTGATTACATAATACGGGGTGTGATTGTATACGTGTCCATACCCTGTCTATCTCTATTTGTGTATGATATACAACCTGTATGTTTTACGTTTGCAACTGATGAAATTAAACTAAATGTTACCATACCGCAACATATATCTCCGTTCTGCGATGATGATCCTACGTTTCAGCAGCCCGATAATAATTTTTAAAAATAACTTAGCCACAATCCAATTTCTTTTCAGGGTTTTAACCAGTGTCTATCAGAGGAAACATTCTATCAGACAAATATACCTGCGCGCCAGAGTTTCTGGTCGATTTACTACAATGAATAACCGAGTAATATAAGGCCTAATGTTTATTGGAAGAATGCGCTGAAGTGTTATAGCGAACTCGATAAACCTTACATCACAGAGTTCTCTGCAACATAAGTAGGCTGACTATGTTGTCTCGTCATGGAAAAGTTGACACGGCAGCAATTAAGACAAATATAATGAACGGATTATGGAAAATTTGAATGTTGTCTCCTTGAAAGCAGTTCGAATCAGTCGTGTGCAAGTCAGTAATTTGCTAAAATTATATGTCAATGAACTTGGTTAGATATTGGTCATACCTACATTTATGCCGCAGAGTGACTAGCAACTAATCTTAACACTTCTAGATGGGTAGAAACAAGTTCAGTAATGGCCAATAATTTAATTCATTTTGTAAAAAACTAAATCCCGTTCACTGTTTCCATCATCACAGAAAGTATATATGACACGTGATATGAATTTCCTGATTGACTTTTACCATTTGTTAATATGAAAACCAATAACTTTAGAATAATTATAATTTAACGTTTAGTGACCGGACCACCAAAAGTCGTTTTAGTAGTTCACATCCCAATAGGGTAGCATCCGCCCTGGTAGAAAGCCTCATAGCGTCATGGTCAACCTTCCTGTCACAGAAGTCAGATTTTATCTAACGAACTTTACATCGTTAATTTTGGGAGTTTCAGGTTATGGTTATGTAACAATCTTTTTGGGCTGGTTAGTTTTCGTATTGTTAAAACAGCCATTTTATAAAATGCATTTTCAATAAATGTGGGTATCAGTAAGGATAAAATTTCTATTTGAACGCCATTTATATTTGATCGCAGGTTTTGCATTCAGACAGACTTTTCAGCCAACTTCTTCTGGAAGGAGCAAAAATGGCTAGTCCTATAACTTCAGTCATCCGTGTGTACAAGTGGACGGTGACGGCATAGTTCATCGTGTCGTGATAAGCAACGTTTTTATCGAGATGCGAAATATACCTTTGGTTGCATAGGAGAAAATTATAAAAAGTTATTGGTTTCACACTTGAATTTTATGGGGGTAAATAAAAATGGTTCATAGCACTTGATATGCTTTTTTTGTGTAAACAACTTTGCTGAAGAAAACCCAGGGTTTCACATGATGAATTGAAGTAGTGAGCATGTAAGTGATGATCTTACTTGAAATGACAGTTTCAGATTTAATCTAAATGAAATTATGACAGAACCGTAGGAATATTCAGTGTTTGAAATGTTCGTTAACGTGTTATCTGAAACAGTAGTAGTTCATACAGAGCTGCCAGAATTATCATCGAAAATGTTATACGAACGCTGTTTTTATGAGCTCATGGTTGTTCACATCAGCGGCTCGTTAGAAAAAATACACAAATGGTCTGAACTATACGCTGACGGAAGCAACGATCTACTCTGTCCGTGCAAATGTCGGTAAAACTTAAAATGAACCGGCATATGATAGAAGAGATAGAGCGAGTGGTTGAACGAGTACCACTATGAACGGACAAAATAACTCAGATTTGTGTTGTTCAACCACGATATCGTCGTTTGATCGGAGATGTGGTTCGACGGATTGCTATTGAATATAACTTGTAAAAATCAAACAGTAACATCTATGCTAGTACATTTTTTTGAGGTTTTTACAGCAAATGAGATTGTAACCGTTCAATATAGGTTATAAGTCAGATTTGTTGAAGAAGCAAATCAATTTGCCAGCAACAGAAAATATGATTTAAATTCCATGTATTTCAAGGATGTTGGGGTTCATCGTTTGCTATATTCTACGTCTACAATGAAAACATAAACCGTACGTAATTAAAATGTTACTTAGCTCATGCAACATTCTATTGCTATTGCAAATTGGCATCTTATATGGTTTACCAAAATCAATGCTGCACAATAGGAGCTAGCCAGATGTTTTGCAAGACATTGTTAGGCCAAAGATTACGCAGTCTATGACAACTTACTTCAGAAAGTAATTTAGAGCATACCCAGTCCGACATATTTGTTGTTTATCTTACCAGCGAATTATCACTATTCCGTTCTCTGGTACATTAATTTAATTCTAACGATAACAAAAAACAAGCTGATCATGTGGGCTTTCTGACACTTAAAATTTAAACTTTTATGGAAACCGAGTAAATATGAGTTTATCACAGTCGTAAAAACTTGTTGAATGTGGTGTGATTATTTTTTGAAAAAAATATTACGTTCAGCCAACGGAATTGACAAAACACTGCACCACATTCAATCAGGCAAACACAAAAGTACATGAGACATCATTGTACACTTAGAATATAGCAAAGGATGAACCCCAACATTCTTGAAATACATGGAATTTACACCATATTTTTTGTTGATGGCAAACTGATTTGTTTCTTCACCAAATCTGGCTTACAACCTGTATTGAACGGCTACAATCCCATTTGCTTCAAACACCTCAAAACAAATGTAGTAGCACAGATGTAATTTTAAATGCGACCCAACTGTGAAAAGTCAGGGCTTCGGCTGGATTCGAGCCAGCGACAGTAACACCATACCTCTACTGGAGACGAGCACACTCAAAAGTAGATACCGCACCATTAACAAACATAAAAGTGGATTGGAGGGGGAATTTAGGTCGTGTCTGCCGGATAATGGACGGATAGGTATTTACTGTTCATATAAATCGGCCGCCCACAATCCCTAAACAGCAGAGGACGAATAAATAAATACACAATGTTTTCTCAACAAATAGGGTTTTCTAGACCAGACAATTTCTTGGACCTTTCGTGTAAATGCATCATTAAGGCAGTTTCAATAGGCACCGTCGACACAGTTTAGGAGCTGTGCAAAGGGAGCTTCTTCTCAATGAAAATCGCGATTCTTTATCAACATCATTAGCACAGTAAATTGGTGCAACCACACAACTCGGTTTTGAGAAACCCTGTCCCAACAAGTGATATTAATTCGTAACTAAGCTCACATAGTTTGTACAAATTATCAGAGTGAATTAATTAGGATTAATTAGGCGACAGTGAATATGGAAGCAAATAAGTTGAGGAGTACCGAGTTTATACAAGGTCGCGTGGATTTGAATACTGTAAAATACAAACGAGTTGATGGAAGGAATCGTTGCTTAAAATGACGAAAAATATTCCACCATTTTTCTGTGCTGGCGTCGCGCACGATACGTCCATGTTCAATGTTGTCTTTTATTTGGGAACACTTGACGAGTCACTTTCTTGCAGAATCATAACATCAGTCCACATAACGTGTGATGAATCGAACAGTTTACGGTAATTTACAACACTGAGTTTCCTTGATCCCGTTAACCATTAACGAAAGAACACAGCTCGCGATGCCGGAATCTCGGTTATTTTCTTTGGTCAGGTGAGTAAACTATTAGAGTCTAAATAACATGCGAGTAGCAACGACAGTAAAACATTCACGAATCGCGTTTACAATAAGTTAGGCATACTGCTTTTGTCAACATTTCA
>LUCH01001152.1:0-36253 GCA_013368495.1 Paragonimus heterotremus | reverse complement strand
GCTGGTTAAACACACGGGCAAGTTGTCCAGTACACTGTTGTCTTATCGCTTCTAACCTAGCGACTATCAGCAAAACAGTGGTAATCAGACAATCGGGGGCAATTTTGCCGTGCAGAGAAGACGTTGCACTTCATCTTTTTATCAAGTAAAAAGCAAGATATTCACTCGACAGCGAATCAAGTAGATAAATCTGGTCGCCAATGGTAACAAAATTCACGTATATTATAAAATCACACAGCTCATTCCCAAAAATAACCTGCAAGAGCCATTAATCAGAATAGTTAGTTGACTCAATGGAAGTCTGATACAATCAGTCACTTGTCAGGCTTGACGGAACAAACACAACAAGATGAATCCGAAACAAATTATTTCGTTTTCTTGACAAGAAGTTTAACCGGACGTTCCTTATATTTCCAGACATTTCGCATGCACGCACACATGCACCGGGTTTTATAGTAACTATTGTAGGCGCTAAATGCAGGTTAGATTTGTATCTTAAATTTATGTCTGAACGAAACAATTATACACCAAACAACACCATTTTTCCATCAATTCTAAAGTCTACCTATTCTCTCCACCTAATAAACACAATCGGCTTATTCGATCTCTACGTGCTCCAATAAATTTCAGTGGCGGAAATTTGTTTTGCCAATTTACACTCATAAATGTTTGTCTACATCTTATACTCCACATTCCACTTAAAAATTAGGCTGCTGTATTAGATTTTGTTCAAACCATCCGAGTCAACATTATACGGAGTTTATCAAAGTAACCGTGATATACGGCCACAACCTAAAACCGGTTGTTTATAAACAAGTCAAGAAAACGATCAAGACAAGATTAATAAAGATAGGCCTAGTAGGCCATAATTGACTAAAGTTAAATGTTATTAGCAGAACGGATGAATTCAAACAAACCTACACACCATGTGTGAGTGAAATCCTCACCAAATTTGTGGTCGAAATTTTGGTTCAAAAGTGCTACAGCATAATCGTTGCCATTCCGTTATTAATTGAACGGTGAAGGTAATCCTATTTTGGGTTTGATTGACCTAAAAGCTACCAGAAATTACGGCAACCACAACATTTTGACATCAAATTTGATCCAATTTCTCCCCACCAACGAATGTTATGTATATTTTTAGTATGTAACGCTGGTAGTTCAGACGCACCTTCAATATTTATCCCTATTACGAAATAATTCGTTCTATTAAACAGTCTCACTTTCGATGCTATACATTTATGTCGGCCTTGCTGTCCGAAAAAATTGAACCGTTGTTTACCTGAAGGCAGTAGTTTAAACCTTTTAATAAATCACAATTTAGTCATATGAGTTTTTGTTGATGAAGACCATTCTTTTCCAAAATCCACAGTTTTATTCAAGTAGTTACAAGGAAAATGATTAAAAAAACAATCAGGTTATGGTGTGTTGACGGAAAAGGTTGTCAATATGCAAGGACTATGATAGAATGGGGGTTGTGTTCAGTCTGAAATCTGATATGATAATGTGGTCAAATATGAGACTACCTGAGGTAGGCCAAAACCGGGGTTTATTGGCCATATCAGCCTAATAAGAAAACAGTCGGATAACTCGTTCAATTTTTCATTGCAGTTGATCGAAAGTAGTTATCGTCTACAAACCAAAAATTATTCTAAATTACCATCACATTCTCAAAACCGACGCCGTAATACACTATCCCGTTAACTCAACCACTGACACAATGAACCTATAGTTTGACACACCAAATCCAGATTAATTGGCTGAAAGACTGTATATTTTGTGGGTAGCCAGGAGGAATCAAATCGCGTTATCATTTGAGATACCCCCTAGCAGTTCTGTTTCAGTCGGCTGGTAGAACGAACAGAGTATTCCCAGGCCAACAAAGAATATTGATGGCATTTTCTTAGCCACTAACTCCTGCGAAGAAGCTTCAGGATGAATGGTAGTTTGTAACACTAATGACTCTTTTAAAAGAGTATCATTACTGCATCAGAGCTTCTGTTCCTGTGTTGAACCTCGTAAAACATTCGATCACAGTCGGTGTCAGACGTAGTCAATAAACTAAACCATTGGATACTCGTTGTTTTGTGAGGCGACTTCAAGTTGTATGGTAGAATTTACTGAAGAAAAGCGCAGAATTATACTCCGCAGTTTGCAGTTATTCTTGATATCAGCACAGACGTTAGTGAAACAATTCTTGGGCGAACAAAACAGTCTATTACGATACTTGGTGAATAGATCAGATGCTATAAAGTCAAGTTTGGTTGAGTTAAATCACTTGAACAGCAATGCGCGATATAACATTAGTTGCTAGTTATCGGTTTGTTATTGCCGCTGGTCAGTAATGGAAAGTGATCTGAAACCAAAGTGGTCAGGATGCTACATATACCACGTACGCAACATACGCTAAATCTGAAATGCTTTCCAGAAAAGTTTAATTTTTTAATATTCAACTTTTACTTCGTTTATGCGAAATGCGTGATACGCAAAATCGACAACAGGTGATTTATTGTCACAGTGTTCACAATAAACCAATGATGTCGCCAACTTATCGCTTGGCAGAAAAGTGAAATGCTTCTGAAAATTACTTATTTGTTTTTGTTATTTGTTCGCTCATGGGGCGTATATATCTTGAAATTACGTTTGAAATCATTACTAGCTCCTCAGGATTTTTGTAGGTAGTCTGACACTGTGACGTGTGTTCTGTTCGAAGACTGCATTTTGTCTTGTTTTATGTGATTATTTAGTAAATTCCATCTCCCACAAAAACCCAATTTCTATCCTTGGTTCGCACACTGAACGACCAGCTCTTAGTGCAGTTTCCATCCAAACACTGATTGGCCAAAGGTTTGGCAACTTCAGAAGGGGCCGGTAATCATGCCTGGTTCGTAAGAAGTGGTTATGATCAATAATGAAAATGTTAAACACTGCTACCGCTTTAGCTTAGGCACTCGTCAGTACAAACATGACCAGGTATACAAACGAAGTGCTGATATGTGGGCACAACTGTTTTTGCATCGATGTAAAGTTAGAAGGGAACAGAAAATGGATATTCAGGCATACTCAATAATTGAATGTGCTGACTGCGAACGCAACCACTCTGTCAGGATTGGCCATAGGTAACGCAGAAATCTTGTACAACTCGGATGACAACACTGTGAAACAAGGGCGAAAATCACTGAGTTCCACCGGTCTCACTATAATTCAAAATCTTGTTTAGAACTTGCTACTGAACTGGCCACGTTGTGTTTTACTCGACGGGTACTTCTTAAGACTTGTTGTCAGATGTAGAATATTCAGAAGGGCTGGCATGTAGGTTCACCTCTCATAAATATCGGACCTAACATCTTATAGATGGAGACGATTTCAAAATTGGAGTGCAAAATACTGGTGTACACCGGCTGGTTTAGTTATGTGGCGTACAGCGAGGAACCGCTAATATGTTCCCGCGGTCTCTTTTCAGACATATTCACCTTGACACAGAAGAACTCACCAATAAACATACATGCTGTTAAGCTTTTCTACACAACTGGCGGGTGGTCATTCGTTGACGTGCTTTTGTTGCAGAGGAAACTTACACAGCCAGAAAGTAGATACGAAGAGTCATATATGGAGTTGTTCAGATACTGTAGCTCCAAAGGAAGAGAGATATAGTTCTTGCACTTTTTTGGACACTAAAAAATTGCCAACAATACGAACCGCGGTCTTCCAAATAACTCCACTGACGTCTGTCCCGAGGTACTGTCACTTCAACTATGCATAGGTGGGCGACCATCTCATAGGCTTCTACATCTGGACTGGGCCCAAGTGGACACGGTTACTGGTTGTGATATATATCGTAATGTAAAATGCATAGAGAGCAGTCATTCTACCTACGTGTATGCTTTTCGGTAGGTTTCATAGACCTGTCGAGGAGACTTTCGGTGACCTACTTTTGTAACAACAAAAACCAACACCACCAGTAAACAAATCAAAGAAGTCAACCAAGCTACCTTCGAAAGAGTAGAGGTCCATTTCTTATTGTCTTCCTTAGAAAACTGAGTAAAAACAAACAAATTTATCAATTGCCTCTCGAACAACTCCAACTGGTCATGATTGGATAAAAGTTTCGCTTAGCTACACTTGAATGAACAGTCACCTCGTGTTTTTCTACTTTTGAGCCGGTCCAGGTTAGGCCTATTACAGAAGAAATATAGTGCACTATACGATGCATAGAGAACTGCACAACATCTTTGGACAAGCTACTACCGAGATAATTAAAGCGCTTGAAAACATTTGCTTTGGAAGGTTACTTTAACACCCCTCCGTTGACGTGAAGTTGTTTAATCCATACTTTGTTGTCGCATCACTTTCCTCCTTGAAATGAGTAATACATCACTTTCCAACGACTTGAGACCTGTCGTCATAATTTCAAAGTTGCTAGGTTTTTCCCAGCAGTTGTCTATCAACCGTTGCACTAAGCGCTTTTATTTGCCAGTTGTCCACTTTATATTTCTACACGTCGATTATTACATCGAAGTAAACTCACTGCTACTGGCGTTGCCCCGGAATTCCTGCTCCGTATTTTCCAGCCTGTGTGCAGCTCTTATTGACATCCCCAAGCAGTTGATTTCCATTTCATATGAGTCCGTCACTACAGTGACACAAGTCTTCTTTGTTCATCCCACTACTAAAACAAAACACTTCTGATTTTATCAAAATACACTGGTCGTGATCATCGGTGCCTATTTTGGCTGGAGCTTGACTGCTGGGTTTACGACACGGTGGTCGGCAATTTTACCTACATTAACTATCCGATTCTCTTGGCAAAGACCAATGTGGATTTCGGAGGAGCCTGCACTCACACTCAGTGTTTTGGAGCAAGCCGAACTAAGAATCAGCATTTTGCAATCGTAGCCCGTGGTCCTTCGTAGCTACTAAAAGTTTAGCACTACAACTGTCATTGATCATTCCATTCGATTCCATCTGGTCACTATCCATTTGATGACTGTCTCTAACATAGTAACCATCTCAGGTTTTTCATTTACATGAAAAGGTGTGGCCTTCACTAACTACAGAATATGACTTTGCATGACGGGATAGAATGAAGTAAATGACTCTCAAGTTTAATTACGTTTACCCACTAAGACAAATCCCTATTCTAAATAAGAAGCACGCGCTAATTTAAACAAGTACACCTCAATACGCTCAGAAGTATGAACTGCACCATCTTTCCAATGTGATGAACAAAGAGTTTGTATTCCACAAGACACGTTGAACAGCTGCACCAAAAATCCAGTTGACCTCGGTGGACTGTTCATTCCAGCTTGATTAAAACTGTATCCATTTCACACAAGCTATGAAAGGGTAGACTGAACAAAGGTGATTCGTCTTGCCAAGACGAGGCAGGACTAACTGTTTCAATGTGTTTAGAACGTCATTATAGTAAGCTTGAAAGAAGCCCGTGCAGCGTATACGGGCACGTTCTACATTAGGCTGGGCGACTGTAGTCATTAAGAAACGGCTCATTCTCCACTATTCACTGGTTTATTGTCTTACCTAAACAATACCTTTATCCCGAGATTTTTGTCCGTGCTGTCAAGCTTAGATGTGGATTACTACCTATTGAGAACCAGAATTCTAGAGGTGGCTACGGTAACCACTGATGCGGTATCTGCGATAAGCCGTAAATTCCTATTCATCTTTATTAATCCTACCGAATCATACAAGACGTGCGTCGCTCTCGGAACATGTGCGTGACAGTTAATCCGCCTACGCGAATTATGAGGAATTACGAGCACGAACGTTAAACTCTGTTATAGTATTGACGTCAAATGACAGTGGATGAATATCAACATCAAACTGCCTGGATTAAAAAAACTGCAAGGTACGTGACCGCCTTTCAAACTGCTCTCATCAGATCAATCTCCCTTGTCATGGCTATTAGATGGATCCGTTTTAGGTTGCTTCTGTTGCAAGCGTGTACCGTGGAATCGTTCATCTCTTATGTGATGCTTTGTTGCGACACAGAGTATCCAAATACAATGTCAATGATTTCTACCTACAGATCATCCTCAATTTCCTGAAGTATGACGGCCATGTATGGAGAAATTTTCCTTCTTCTGGCGAATACATTTTACTGCTGGGTAGTGGTGGAATTTGGGTTCTCCATTTAAGATCAATCACGCAGTGGTCAGCATGGATGCCTCATGAAAATGTGACCAGAGTTCTAATCCCGGCCGTGGCAAGGGTATGCGCTGCTGACTAGCTGTAATGAAAGCAAAACTGGAACCTGTTGCTACTTTTTGAAAGAGACCGACCGCAAAAGTCATTGCGAATGCGACAGTAGTAATCAACTTTGGGTGATGCTCAACTTATATGGAAATGCTTTTTTTATTATGAAAGGATAGTGCTAAGGCAATCCAGTACCCTGAAGAACACTCGTCATTGAGAGACATTTGGAACGTTTGCTCATTTTTTGAGGCGTACAAAGAGGTATTCCTCACTTGTGAATTTGGAATTGTCTGCTATTGACATCGTGACTAAAAAAATACCATTCAGTAGTTTCTCTTTGAAATTCGTAAAATATTCGGCAGTTGACAGCCGATTCACTCAAAATCCACTAGTTCGACAGTTCTGGTCTAGTTTTACAGCCATCGCCTACCTTTTGTCTAACAAATTGTGCGATTTGCCAATTAATTTAAAGAATCAATAATCCGTTGTCTAAACTGAACGTAGTGAGATCGCACTACACTTTATCCGCAGGCAAAAGAGCTACACAAGTCAAAAAATATTTTCTATCGATTTTCCCGTGTACCATCCAGGATGTACTTAGACTGATCGTAATCTAACCGATTTTTTCAAGCTTCCCACAGTTTTGCGCCAAGTTCACACCGAAGTATGTTTTCTGCTCGCTTGCTCGTGATAAAATATTGACTCACTCACCAAAAAAATGGTTTGCACTTGTGTGTTACGTAGTCGGACAACATACATCCTGTAGAAATGTTTATGAACAGGTATCTGATTACTCCACCCTTTCTAGTATTGATCAGATTGGGTTTGGGAGTGCATTCGTAAGTAGAAATTCACCTATATCAACAACTGGAAATTTTTTTAGGTGTCTTTGTTTTGCAGTGCGTGGCTGTTTTTGAAGTGTTCGAAACCGAGATAAGTGAAGAGTGCTAATGTGAACCCTGCAGATAGTGGCACCATTCGAACAAGAATGTAGGCGAACTTCAACGGAAATCGTCGAAAAGAATTTTGTTAACAACGTCGAGCTATCCACATTTTGGTAGCTATTAACACCACTAATGTTTTTATCCACTATGTGTATCAAATCACTAAAGCAAATAGGAAATGTTACTGCTGTTAGCACTGATGAAATAAGCCACGTTCTTTAATTTTAAGTTCATAGGTTTATGGATTATAACATGAGGGAGAAAGATCTCTGTTTGTCCGTTCCTGTCGCTGTATTGTTCAGTGAAAATTGTTTTGGATAGTCTGTCGAGATGAAGTAAAAGTGAATGGAACTGAATAAAATGTCAGTTCAATGAAACTGCTGGCTACATTCATTTCAGTAACGAACACTGAAATACACTGAGATAACACTAAGTCAGACATATACAGTTAATGGCCTGTGAAATTGGGTTAGTATAGCGGATAGAAAATTTGTAATGCCGGTTGTTGCTCACGTTTATCCCGGTCGAATGATATTCGGAAATTCACAACCGATTCAGCCTTAATTACAAAGTTGTGGAATGTGTGTAAATGTGGACAGGCCATGATTGGAATGTAGTTCTATCTGTAAAATAAGCCGACTGTTCCATTGCTCGGTTTCGGCGAGTGATTCATCAGAGGTTTATTCTTGTTGACTGAAAGGAGATATGTCAGTGGATGGCCCAGTGTGTGGAGTAGGTGGTAGCCGATAACTGGATCTCTAGGGAGATGTCTATAATTCACTGAGAATTGATTTTACTTTGTCAGTTTTCCGGGTGAACATTCACCTCAGCTCCATAATTGTTTTAGTGGACCATTTTTGAACACGTTCATTAAGTGTTAAATCTTTCTTAAGATGATGACAGAAGGCCTGTATATTAATTTCCGGGTGTGTGCAGATAATGAAGGCGAACATAGTGGGAAGTAATTTGGGGTGGAATATTTAACAAACTCCTCCTGAGAGGTTAATAGTTATTTGCGTCATTTTAACCGTGGGTGCATACTTTATAGACAGACTCAAACCGTCTAACACCTGGGTCCCTGGTTTAACTTCATATGTTAACGCGAGTAGATTTATGTCACCAGGGTATTAGTCGACATGGTGCTGATGGTGAATGTGCATGACTTTACATTTGTTGAAGTTGAATGGTTTGTTACGTTTCATGGACCATTGACTTAGACAGTTAGAATCGTCCCGTGAGGTCACCACGTTATTCCGGCACTAGTAAAATCCTCCGGGGCTTTGTGTCCTCGGTGCTGAACAACATCGGCGGTTTGACTGTACCCGGCAGTTCAGGAACAAATACGCTGAATAACGAGAGTCCCAAAATCGATCCTTGTGGAACACCACTGTCAGCTGAAAATCACTCTGATGTTGAACCTACGTTCAGATAAATACTCCTCTAGCCAGCTGAGTAAACGCCCAATGTGGCCATAATTATTCAGTCTCCGCAACAAGATGGATTGATCAACCTATCAAAGACTTTGGAAAAGTCAAGATAAACTACATCTGTGGTCACTTCTGCTTCGGCAGTTTCCGTCGGGAATCACAAGCGATCAGCAAATTCGTGGCGCATAAGTATTCACTACGAAAGCCATGTTGCACCTTGGTGATTAGTTCGAAGTCTGCAATCTTATCATGGCTAGATTCATCTGGTAATCTACCCACTAATGTAGAGACCACTGTAAGCAACTTTATTAGTCGATAGTTTGCTGGTTTGTCTCTGCATCTATCTTTCAATGTAAGTGTGATGCTGAACTGTTTCTTGGCTCTCGGTAAACGCTCGGTTGACATGGTGCAATTGAAAAATGCTGTAGTTGGTTCTGCGAATTGCATGGCGCAACTTTTCAAGGCGACCGGGATATCAAATCTGGAAAGAGTGACTGGTGAGTTAATAGGTTCTTCAAGTCGAGTCCGACTGTGGCTCAGAACTTTCGAAAAATTCAATCCAATTGCCACCAATGCATCCAAAAGTCACTCGTGATTTGCAGTTGTGCACACTGACGTAGTCTTTACCCAGAATGTTGGCTGTCTGTTCATCTGTATGGGTAAATCTGTCAGAGATTAGCAGTTACGAAATGCCAAACCGACTGCTTGTGTGTGCTACGAGGACGCAGTCGAAAAGCATGGGATTCATCCTGAAGTTTTGAACAAGACCACGTTGAAAGTATGATTGATTCTCCCTGACAACAGCCGTTGTGGGGTTGCTTCACATGATATACCCAACAAAAGCAATTTCATTTTGTGTTAGTGGGCGACTATTCCAAACTGATTCTCTCAGTGTAATGGAACTTTTGGTTTCATTCTGTAGTTGTCTACGCTTTCCAGTTGGCCGGAGACACTTAACTGCAACATGATTTTTAAGGATATCGGGGATTTCCCCGACGATGTTTTGTCAGTAAATGACCCGGTCCGTTCAATCTTGTCAAGCTGTGTTTGCATTATTGCGAAATTTGTCCTGTGATAAGCCATCATTCCGTTGTTTCAGTCAATATCCTATCTAGTTCTGTGGAGATAGCTGGATTTAATTATCTCACGTTCACTGAGACCAAGTGAAGTCTTGACAATTAAATTGATTAGATTTTTGCTGACTAATGTTTAGCAGCACTTTTATGTTTACAATTATTGACAACGAATTAATAAACCTTGTCACCGCTTGTTGCCGTTTCTCTCGCCTGCTAATTTGCACGAAACAGTGCTTCAAATCTCTTATATTTTGTACGCAGTCGGCTGTAACATACAATTCATTTGGGTACTCGCATTCGTTGAGGATGTGTTCATTCTAGTTGACCTATGTCATTATCTCACACAGCCTTAACTTCGTATTCAGAGGAAAATAAGCGAACTTTAATTCAACAATACACTCTGACACTACTAATGGACGCCTGAATAACGTGGTAATTAGAGTATGGTAAATAGTCACTTAACCAGACAGTGGGAAGAAATTCAGGTGAATATAATCACGCGACATAATAAGTTTTACTTGCACTTTCATGATAATCAAACGGACAATGTATAAACTGAAAGCTGTTACCAAAAACACCTAGGGATCAATGCAGATTTGTCTGAAATCCACAGGAGGTACACACCAACTATAGTTTCATCCAGGGTTCTCTGAAATTAAGATTTGTCTATAAAACCGACATGTCGAGGTGTTTGGCTCATATGTTGAGTTATGGCAAAAATAAAATTAGCCGTACAAATTACATCAAGATTTTTGTACTGGCTGTCCACGTTCAGTCCTAACGAATATTAATCCTCCCATACAAACCTTTCAGTCAGTGTTTTATTTTTTGCGGGCAGATATCTGTATTAACGTTTTCTAGTTGTTATCACTGATAGAAGTGAGTTAATGATTATGAGCTTTCAGAAAGTTGATTATTAATGGATGCAATCAGCCTCACTACTATTTGTATGAATCAATCCATTATAATGTACTCCCTTGAGAGAGGAAGTTCCAATTTCTAGGGTGCGGATGATAAGCAAAACTCAACTGCATCTGTTTCATTGTCTTAATTCCCATCTTTGTTTCTACGTGCTGTCACATACTGGATTGATTAACATCTAGAAACATTTAGCATTGGGCTTGCCCGTGTCATACATGTCATTATGTTTGTGGTTCTCACTTGTTTTGTGATTCTTGCCTTAGCTTGTATGTGAAAATGTTAACATGATGTGAGATGATCACTACTGAGAAATGAAAGGTTACTTATGACTATGTTTACGAAAGAATAACAGAAGTAACAATTCGGAAGTGAAAGGTTTCAAATTAGCCCAAAGTGGATAGGGGTCGTCCATCTGTAATTGACCGTATGAGCTCACTGTATTGAGCCCCCTGGACCACACGTGATTGTTTGCGTCAGTACAAATTTGCCACTCTTCGTTGTTGTGCAGTTGAGAAGTCCGTTAACTAGATGTCAGCAATCCAGCCAGATGAACATTGCAACCTACCACGTTTGTCATACGTATCCTGCACGTGAACTGAACACATGCATCCTCGGAAACCGTTTTTTGAAAACATCAGCAAAGGATGGAAATCAGCAGTCTGTATAATATTGATTTCCTCACAGTAAGATGAGCACGCGTTTTCAAAACTTACGATTAATCATACCTTTGGAAGAAGTGCTTCTGAAATTACTATTCTAACTGGTGACACCAATACAACATCATAGATTTTATTTTGCAATCACCGGTTATCTAACACTCCGTTTAATTTCAGATTCCACTTATTATTGTCATAATCATAACGGTGCCAGTCAGCTGATAAGTACTCATCTTAAAACTAGCTTTATGTAAATGAGTCAACTGCGATGTGTAGATAATTATAAACAAGCTGCAAAGCTTTGTCCATGATAGCTAGATGGATATATATGTGTATATTTATCGACTGACACAACACTCTTTTTATCTAATTTGAATAATCAATAAACGGTATTTTCTCCGAGTGTAGCTGCAATGTATCAAACAGACGACGATAAAATTCTGTTCACACAGACTTTGAAATTTCTCCGCTGGCCAAAGAATACCAATTAGTAGTTAGGCTACCTCAGAGTTTGCTGAGGGTTCCAATGCATTACTCAAATAATCAGAAAAATAGCTGACGCGAAATCAGCATCAGGTGCAACCGATGATAACTCCAGCATTCATATCGAATTTTAACCATTTATTCCCAAAAAAAGCACCAGACTTTTACCCCATTTTCATTGGATTTCGTCAGTAGCGTTTCTTGTTGCCATAATCGGGATTGAAACTTCAGGTACACTTTTATTAAGCAACCTTAATAACCACTGCACTGTTGTCCTCGTTTTCGTTACACACGAACTGTCATTTGGTAGCGTCCGACCACATTGGATTATTAGCAATTATCTGACTGCTGAACGTCTCAAATGGAGATGCCGCGATTATTCTGATTCTGCTTAATGATCTCACAGTTAATATATATCAACAAGACAAAATCACCTGGCTTTAAAAAGATGTGGATGTTCAAACAGGAGTTCAGTAAATGTCCAATAATTTAACCTAGGTATTTTCTTGTTTAACATGCAAGCCGGCTGTTTCTTCTGTGATCATCCGTAACACTTATGGACCAACTTTGGAACAACGTGGAGACACCGGGGGACAGTGCTCTTCCGAATTAGGGGTTCCAACAACAGCCCTGTAAAAGGAAACAACAAGAAACAAGCATAAGCAAAGGGCCTATTGAACCAAAACGGTGTCAACAACACGACAGCACACCCCGTTACTCAATTCAAATTCAACCTGTGCGTGCTTGTTAGTTTCTACCGCACACTACACATGGGAACCAAAACTACAATGAAGCACATATAAAGAGGGCGTATTGGTCGTCATTCGATGAACTAAATAAAGAAAAATGCACTTTCACTCGTATGGTTATTCTGTAGGCAAAATGAAAGTCACGTTGACTAGACCGTGGGGGATTCTGATGGCTGCAATCATGAACGCGTCTTTCTTCATGAACGGGTAACTCCTCAGTTGTTGCATCAAAGAACATCGTATGTTCCGAGAGCTAACTTTATTCTCGACTAGACCAGTTCTCCTCTTCAGTCTTCATCCATGGAATCTTGTATCTTCGTGATACCATCCCCAAGTTTCTAACCTTCACCTTCTGTTTTCTTCGGTTTGATTGAGTTTTCTTTTTGTAGATGTTGTCCCGATAAGGCGATCAATTCAGTTAATTTTGCTATGCATGCAGTATCCTATTGGTCGTTGAAATGTATTTTTGTAATTTGCTTAAAACAGAAAAAATTCACATCTTGATTCCTGAAAAATGAAAAAGTCCCTTCATATTTTTTCAGCCCTGTCAGATGCCACATGAAAGCGTCTGCTTATGTTGTCCTCCTGCCGTTCTTTCGGATTTGCGTTAGATGCCAGACGTATTGGCTTAAACGTGGACTCCCAAAGCAAGCCATCTGCCATACCACTCTTGTGAGGTGTCCATTTTTTCTCAAGTGAATTGAACAGATTCGGATAAAGATCATGTCGAACATACATAGACTGTAGTTATGCAGTTTGGTTCGATCGTCATCCAACTTTAAAAGTATGGCCCACTTGAAACAGTACAAGAGCAATGTTTCACCACTGTTAAGCATGCGTGTTGGTCGATCATGTAATCCACTATGGTTTAAAGGAAAAACAATCCACTTATTCCGAAATCTCTGTCCTTGAGCAAAGTCCGGACCTGCCCGGTGCGTTCGCTTTATATCCCTATTTCAGATAGTTCCCAAAAGCGTGAACGTTTATCGAACCTTGTTCTATATGCGCTACGGTTTTAGTTTATTGAAAGCAGACAGGAAGACAGACCGTCGCTAGTTATTCAATCCTTGATATTTACCTTCACTAGGGAACCAGTAAAAGAAAATTTGGGGGATTATAGAGCTCAGTACATGGAATTACTACACCTCCATGTATATTTCCAATTAAGTTTATTGGCATATGAGCAGATGATTCCATTGTTTAGGTAACGATTCAATACTATAGCAATCTGCATAGATATTAATGTGGTTGAAGTCAACCAAAATGGTGAGTTGCTGTTAGATAGCTTCTACTGTCATACTTTCCTGTGTCATCACAACTCAAGCATATTCCAGAGAAAAGAATACTATACTTGAGCTTAAGCTCAACAACAAAGTCATTTGTTTTCATGTTTGATCCCTGGCATCTGTGCCCGACGTAAGCTGACATTCTTACATGAACTGTGTCTAATACGGTAATCTGAGTAAAGATTTACAAGGGCAAATATAATTAAGTCATTAGTCTATTGATGCAGTCCGTAAGTATTTACCTGGTAGACATGTTAGATATGAGGGAAGTCGTTATTTTTTAATTTTTGATATTAATCGGTTCAGAAGGACAAGAAATCCGCCTAAGGTTTTAAGGTTAAAAGAGAAAATTAAGAAGTGACCTGAGAACTCTTGTTGGTTTTCCGCGTTCACAAGAGTGAATTCTCTCAAAAGAAACCCTTTACCGCCGTTACTAATCTTCAAAACCTTGTATAACACTGAAGGCCTTAAAATAGCTAATTTTATTCGGACTTAAAATGGTTATTCAAATAAAATATTTTATGAACTCGGCGCTGTTGCCGGACGAGAAACACCTGGTGGGCAGATGCAATTAAAAAATAGGGATTTCGAAAAGGTCACTGCAATATCGGAAGATAAATGTTCGGTCGTAAGTTAATGATTTGTTTAGTCCTTACGTACTCCTTTCTTTCTCGCTTAAAATTTAGAGTTTGTATTGCTCTGAGTGCTTATTTGGAATTCTGAACATGTGCTAGAACAAATTCACACCGATAAATTTTGACAGAGCATTATCATGCATTTCATTCCCGTTAATGAGTACTCTCAATTTTGTAACCAGGATTTCAGATGCAATTTATAAACGCCTGGGCAAAATCACGTGGATCAAAAGAAAATCAGTTAATTGGAATAAGGTTCCGTTGGCCAAAGTGTGAAAAGACGTTGGGGGGTCACAAAGTTTTAGAACTGGGCATTCTAAGTTTCAAACATCTTCACGTTGATGGATTAGTTGGACTATTTGTGTTTACTTCGTCGGCTTATTACATAGACCGGTGAACCTTAAGATGGTTATCTCACGAATAAACCAGATGTTATAGGCGTACATCTATCTGTTTATTTACCAGAAGGAAGGACCTCATTTGAAAGAACTCATAATTTTCCTGATAAAGAATGTCGACTGGAAATATAATACCTGGAATTAAATTATCATCAATCGTATGAAGGGAGATACAGTTTACCGGAAATACCACAATTCGCATACCACAGTATGTAGAATTGTGATATGCACGTGTGTAATTCATTTTCCCCAAAGATTTGGACAACTGCTTCAGCTAGACTGCACCTAATAAGCTGATTGTGCTAGATTAAGTTGATGTGTAATTTGAAAATTGCTGATGATGTGTAATTTGAAAATTGCTGACCTACGGATAATAGCTGAGTTGATGATGGCACGAAACTTACGCTGTCTGAATCGACCACTCTGTACAACAGCGGAACACTGACCTTGTAGCGCACTGGTGTGGTGATGAAGAGATGATGGGTTGAGATAACCTTGGCTACTCTCCTTGGCTAAATCAAAAATGTCATTTGCCATGTTGGGACAGAACTATCTATGCCACCAGCTGAGTGAGCTGTAACGTAAACTAGTATGCAATAAGTTGCATGAAAGTATCTTTGGAATGCTGACTACCCGCCGTTAGTTAGTTGCCATCTTTAGTCATTTTTCTGCGTAACTTTTTTGAAATCCGTCAATTTACATCTTACTGTCAAAGCACAAAACCTGCACAAGTGAGAAAATGTATTGAAAAGACGGTTTGTGACGTCCTGCCGCCAACTTTCAGATACTTTTGTATTAAAGTGTCTTCTAACTGACACTACAGTGTGGATTTGCAAATTTCTTGAATACATAGTTAAAGGAATTCTTCGTTATGTATTGCTTTTACTTGCCTCTGGTTGTGAGTTTGTTCAAGAAATTATGGAGAGGTCTCGGTCATTCAACATGATGTCTTATGGTGTGTGACACAGCGTCGACTATTCTATATGCGTTTTGTATGTGTCAATCGATCGGTGGAAATCCATTTGGATTGTTTTTTTCGACATTCAGAGCTAACCTCTTGTTCACACAGTGCCTACTGCCTTGCATTGGACTGACTACTCTGTACCCGCCCATGCTGTTGTAATAAACCGTTTTATTAGTCCGCTATTGTGTTGTTATTAAGAAGCAAACATAACAGGTTGGCGACGGGCACAAACTAGTTGGATGGTAACACATTTTTTCAGGACACATTCTCGATTTTGAAAGTTACCTATGGAAATATCTAATATCAAGCAATTTGTGCAATGGAAAACTATTTTTACAGGTTATGTTCACCTGCTTACTGTGCTTCATAATAACCGGAAAGTAGATAACATTTTATGTATCACATCACGATGTCATTAACTTGTTCAGGAAGGAAAACGGCACTTTGAAAACCTGCGATTACGCACGAAACAAGATTTATCATCCGTACTGGAGTCACGTTATGAATTCCACACATTACGTCAACGCGCTGATTAGTCTGTTAGGAACTTTATCTCACGACTTCTTCCGGTTGTTCAAGACTGTGCCTACGGACAGATCCCTAAACATCGAGTCATACAATCAATTGTCATCCGAGAACTCATTACCAACGTTCGTGATGTGCAAGCGATTGTTACCCAAAGTTGAACATTTAACATAGGAAAAAATTTGTTTAATCGTCTATTTACTCACTTAGATCAGAGAATTTACAGAAGCCTCCCCTGTGGAACCTACATTACATACTGATGTTGCCAGGGTTGTACACTTCGGACATCGCAAAGAGTTTTGTTGATATCGCTGTGGTGAAGACAACTCAGAATCCAACGAAAATCCACACGAATTCGAGTTGCCGATTTTATAAAAATGGAGGTCCTATTAATAAAATGTGGCCCTCTAAACGTAATATTTGTGCGTTGTCTACTTCTAGGTCAACTAACTTAATTGACAAGGACTTGATTATCAAGTGGGGTGACGATACAGCGGAAAATCACATCCCTACAACAACCTCGGACACACAGTTTGTTGTCCCTGTGAATAAGACTGAACAAAGGTTGCATTCGAGCTGGATACTGGATCGGCCGTTACAGTGCTACGATCGGATGGCTCACCGCATCTTCGAGAGATGGATTTGCTATCTTATACTGCCCAGACGGTGTATGTTATCAGTATCTTCCTTGTATGTGTGTTCCACAACAACTGCGTGAACTATCTATATATCCATGTGACTAAAGGACCGGGTCCAAATGTATTTCGTCGAGACCGGATTGGAAGTTTTCCTGGTACCCTGTTGAGTGTTAATACTGCCGAGGTTCAACCGTGATCATGTACAATTTTGAATGCACATGCGACTTTATTCGACCAACTGAATTTTGAAAATTTGCAAAATTATGCCTCGAATACTGTCACCGCAAACAATACCGAAGTTCTGGGAGGCCTAAACCCCTAGTAATTTTGAAAATGAAATACGCCGGATCCAAATTGAATTTGTCCAGTATTTAGGCTGGTCAAAGTCCGTAGTGCTCATGTCAAATGTCGAGGGTGCGATGAAACTTTGTGGTGACTATGAAATAACTGAGCCGGGTGCTACTGTAAGGTCGTTGTCCTTCACCAAACAGTGAGGACATATACACATTCTCTTCTGCTAGTGGACTTTTCACATAGTTGGATTTGAGTCACGTATACCAACGAATTGAACTAGATGAATGTCCACGTCCTTCCACTACAATTCACACTCATGTAAGATTGTTCCGTTGCACTCGATCCCAAACTGGGTTAACTCTGCACCTGCTGTTTTTCAAAGTATCACTGACTTTCTTGTTAAAGATATACCTAGTATTTATGCATATCTTGGTGGTATTCTGATCACCGAATGTAACATCGAACATCATTTGCAGATATTACACTTGGCTTCGAATAGGATGTCAGAAGCAGGTCTTGCACTGAAAGGAGAAAAATGTGAGTTGCTGGAAACCGGTGTACAATATCACGGATGTAAGCCGTTAAAAAAAGGTCTACAATCACTAGAAGAGAAAATACGAGTTTTACTAGATGTCTAATCACCTAAAAACATGAACGAGCTTAGGTGGTTTTAAGCAGTTGTAACGGTTTCTTCAGTTAATAACTTTAACTGAAAAGCATCCTCATTCTCTTTGTCAACTTCTCCAAATGGACGACAACTGGCAGTCAACCCAGATTCTTGTGACTGCTTTCAACATAATTAATCAGATTCTTACTTCACTGCATGGTCTGATACATTAAGATGCGAAAACATCGATCGTACTCTCTTGTGATGCATCTCCATAGAGTTTTGGAGCCGTGCTATTATACAAGCTGTCAGATGGATCACAACGACCCTTCTTTTACCGTTCATGAAAATCAAGCATAACAAGAAGGAATTACTTACAGCTTAACCGCGAAGCCGTATGCATTATGTTCGATGAAAAACGGTTTCAACAGTAGCGTGCCGGACGACGGTTCACAGTTTTTACGGAACACATGCCAATCATTTCGTTACCGGGAAAAGAAAAAGCGATACAATAAATGGCCTCTCAGCGGACGATCTGCCTCTCACTTATCATATCTACTTAAAACTATAAAATTCAATGTACCACAGGGCGAACTTCATACCGTAAGTGGATTGCTATTGCTAGGTACACTGTTCACAGAATCCATCCCAGAGGTAAGTGCACACATTATTCAGAGCCTCAGGCATCCCCCTCTTATGTGGACGGACATACGACGACAAACGGATGAAGATCACGTGCTAACCTTAGGCAAACGGTACGTGCAGATTAGATAGCCAGAACCGATACCAAATGAACTTGTAACTTTCGATGGGGAATGACCGAATTACGTCTTCAAAATGAATGTCTGTCTTGGAGAGCATGTGTGGTGATTCCAAAGAGACCGCAACCGTCTATCCTAGAGGAATTTCATGAAGCTGCTCTAGGCACTGTTAACATGAGATCGTTACATCTTTTTTACTTGCGGTGACCCAAGATATTATGTCAGTGATGAAGTTATTTACGTTATTTCACGCACACCAAATTGCAACTCTCAGTGTACCGCCGAACCTTGGAAGATGACCAGAAACACTATGAAAGCTCATCCATCGAGACCTATTTTGTCCGTTTGAAGGTCAAATGGATTTATTGTTCATGAATGTCAGTCCAGATGGATTGATGCTCACATTTTCCAGAGAGCAGAAACGATTAGTACAATAATCAAACTACGTACAACACTCGCAACATTTAACTTGCCTAAATTTATTGAAGCCTGCAACCCTTCTATAATTACCAGCACTGAATTTGCAGACTACATTACTTCAAATGGAATTAAGCTAGTTACGACAGCACCTTACCATCTTGTTTTGAACTCGAGAAGTTAGTTATGGAAACACTAGACGTTTTGTAATCAACTATTCTGTTTCACATGTCTCATAGTTGAAATGACAGTTATATAGATCAAACGGATCAATGCTTGTGTCAACGAATGGCTGAACACCTCCCAAATTGGTTGATTTACTTTGCTACGTAAAAGGACTGTTTAACAAGAAACCACACGCGTAATCCGCCGTCATCCATTGCGAAGCATACTCTTGTGATAGATCACAACGTTGACCAAATCAGGTCATCAGTAAAACTACAGCGTTTACAACGGTTTTGTTCAAACCTCTGAAAGAACGAACTGTTTTAAATTTTTAAAGCGACGAATTTCCGTTGAAAAGTGCAAGTTGTTCCGCCGTGTGGCCAGTTTGAGATGCAGCATGGCTTGTGAACTTGTCAAGATATCGTTTCTCACTGAACGCATACGTGAATGTCGATATCCCTATCAATTCCTTTGGCCGTGGAGAAAAAATAAGCTGAAGGTGACGAACAATAACCTCAGATGTATTGCGATTGCACATATGGAAACTGCACAAACGCGACTGGTGGATCTCCGTCAAACACATTGCTGTTCTCTTCCCATCGTAGAAAACTTGTCATTATGAGGTCGTATAGTGTTTACACGATTTAGTAAGGCGATCGTCGATCATACGAATAAGATCTACATCAACCGTTTGCAGAAATCACGTAAGAAACCTGCTGAAGAACCAATTCCACTGGATTCCAGGTAGTATCTTCAGTCCGGTGAGTACTGGTAGCTAATTAACCTACTTATGCTCTTGAGTGCTAAATTCGCCATCTCTATAAACGATGCTAGAAGAGTAGTAAAAGAGTTTTGTAATAAGGTTAACTTGGATATGTCGTTGTCTATGCTTTATGAAGTTTCTTTATAAAGGTTTGAGAATACAAGATTCACTTCTTGGTTTAAAGATTTTTAGTCGTTCTTTGGATATGGGGCTGCAGTGTTAAGATACAGCACGCCGGTTTCTTGATTACTGGATAATTTAATTGTAAGCAAGCAAGTAAGGCACACAGAACTTTGGGCATTTACATTGTGTGTACGCAAATGTTTGCAAGCCGTCAGGGGTATTAGTCGTGTGTTGAATTAACCACTGACCTAAAAAAACAAGGATTGCGATATTTTGTTTTTGCACTTAATATGCATGGTTTATATGGGACAGACTATTTGAACCGTCCTGTGTTACATCAGAGTGATAACATTTGTGCTCACGCGTTCTCTTGATAATAAGCGACAAGTAAACTGGTGCAATGCGCGCAATATATAATCTAGTTACTGACGCCGTCAGTCGTACTGTGTCAAGATCATACAGTTCATGACACAAAATTAACCTACTAACTGGCATTCATTCTAACATTACTTGAATATTATCTGTTGTGCAAGTAATAGAGAAAGGACCGACCACAAAGATTTATTTGTCAAATGATCTCACCTAAAGAGCTTTGAAGGTTTAACCCAGAAACTCTAAGACAGCGAGACAAAGATGCATGTGAGCAGTATGGATGACAGCTGACTATTCTTCTGCCGACTGGTTCGCAGCACAAATGAAACCATCAAGAAATCGATAAAATCATTGGTTTTCTCCTGTCGGCGTACAGAGAAAATACCAAGTATCTCCCTTATATTTCCCAGCTTTGTGTAATTTTCCGCATGGCGAAAATCAACTTTATCGTATCTCACACATTTTCCCCCTTCTCAAATTTTCGTCGTACTTTGGCAACCTAGATTGCCTATTAAGTCTGCATACTATATGTGAATTCGTTAACAGTGAGTGCTGTGCAAAATGGGCGTCCTACGCGATGGTCATTAGATTAGCTGTTGCCAATATAGTTACTCAATATGTTTATGGTTTGATTAACCCTGGTTTTACATCTGAGAAACCTTGTGGAAACAGCACTAACGTTCCCCATGTCACTGGTTAGTACATTCGAGGTATCTAGCATTTTTATTGAGTAGTTTAACCCTAAGTATCTGTAGACTAAACGCCATCCAAATTCATTGGTAACATTTGTCATTCTGACAGGATTTTCAATTATTCTTCTCCATGACAAAACATTGAACTCGAGTTGCTCTTCAATTAAAATGAATTTCGTAGGTGTACCCACTATTTTGAAGCTCTGGTCATTTAGTTTAATTGTAAATGGAGATTTTATACCACATGATCTCTTGTTGCGTGTGACCATATGAACCGCTAGCATTTGCCTGAAAATTATCTCTAACCATCTACTGGGCAATTTCTACGTATAGGGCAGGTAATAGATTTTTCATTAATTTTTTGTTCAGGCAGTTAGCGTGGCCCATGCATAATGTGAGCACTTTAAATAATAATTATTTCCATCCACGAGTATTTGAAGCATAAAGAAATGTAATATTTTTCATATATATTCAAAAGGATTTGTACCAATTAACAATCGAGCAACTGGGTTGCTAATGAACCGACCCACTTGCATCGACAGTCGCCGTTGATTCCAGCACTTAGTGAACGTCCCCTAAAACAGCCTACAGGTTAACAGGGAACTCATTGAAAAAATCAGCAAACTGTTTTGAAGGGAAAATAAAGGTCATCTTGCAACTACCCACAGTTTTTACTCGGTCATTTATGAAAATTTCAACGGACAGTCTACGAGTGCACCTTTTCTTCGTCGCATCGAGTTATTCTTAATAGAATATGTGGTTAGTTTCAATTCATGTTATTTTGCCAGTTGATGCTGTTATAGCCGTTTCAACGTTGAACACTTTGTTTGAAAGGGACTCAATCGTTTCAAGTATAATATCCGTTTATACACTAATAAAACTCGAAAGTCACGGTTTTTCTATGTTGAATGTAGCACGCCGAATACCGCTGATCACAACACTCTTCGGAATATCTAAGTGTGTTAAATATGAGAAATATCCATACATTACAGTTAGGCTTGCTAAAAATCATGATATTTTTGTCGGTATGATCATCTGTGACAATTTCTGATGTGAACAAATAAAAATGGTTTTCCATCTCGAGTAGACCGCACACTGAACAATGACACCCAAGAAACTATTCTTCAGTTCTGATGTCAAAGTACAAGTAAGCTGTTTATGTATAAATTGACCATTTTGAAACGTTTATTAACTGGAAAAATTACCTATCACTAAATGATCCACATGAGTTCCTGAACAGCGTCTAAACCTTTTTCAGCTTAGGATATCTGCATACCATTTTCGCTTATCTCGATGTCAATTTAAGATGTCCCTGGTTCGAGCAAGCTAACCTAGTTTACCCTCTGCATCTGACGAGACCGCAACATCTCACTTCGTAAGAACCAATCAATTCCTGTGTTTTTCAGCCTACCCATGTGCACGTTAACTGTGTGAACCTGTTCCTCATTCAAGCCTAGCTAACTCCCCTGGGACATCTTGAATGGAAATCAGGAAATTCGAAAGGGATTTTCAGACATTTTAAACTGAAAAACGTATAGTGGTTGTTTGTTGCATATCAGCTTATCTTCGTGGAAAATAGACACATACTATGTCATTCACAGCATCCAACACAAAATGAACTTACAAAAAACTAACTTTAGAAAATGTCGTAGAGCTGTGTCGGCAGGGCAAGCATGTCGTGGCTTTGGATCGGCGCAAGATCGCACAGCGCTGGACACCACAGGAAACAAAGTGTAAGAACGATTAATTCTGCGTAACCCGATTGGTTTCACTCCTGTCAGTGAGCTCACTATTCGCCGTCATATAATGATTGATAAGTCCTTGACTGAGAAGTAAATGGACGTGGTATTGTCTCTGTATACTATTCTACACGATTCTATACAAAAAGGATCAAACGAAAGTGAAAGAAGAAAATGGCAATAATTACTGACGATAACGCTATATTTGGCTTGCAGTAAAGAGCAGTATTCTAGCAAAATACGTGAGTGATCACAGTAAAATAAGTTTCCATCCAGCATACCCTTAATTGCTAGATTCTGGAACATTTTCATAACATTTCATCCATTTTTAGCTACAAGCTGTAAATTTTGTATATTTTAGTTCGTTTAAACATCATCTGGCTAGTAACTAGGTTTTATTTGACCTCGCTTCATTGACACCATACTTCAATCTTCTGATGTAGAACTGCTCCTTCGAGCTGAGCTAGAACGGAAAAAATGGGATGTTCCTCCAATTTACCGTATTTTAACGTATGCGGGAGCAAACATCGGACGTCAAACTCACTAGTGTTTGAGGATCCAATGAGTCATGAATGTCTCCTAGTTATGACAGGCACAGGGTCTGACAGTTTGAAGTAGTGTATTCTTTTCTAGAATTTGCTGCCAACTTCCAGAACAGCGAAGAACTAGCGACCGGAATAGCATTCCTGACTGCTGGTGTTTGTGAGCTGAGGAAGGTAAGCTACCGCAGACATCATTCGATAAATTACAAAAACTGTCCGAACAATGTTATATTCATTCACACTGGTATCATAAAAAAACTGTGAAATACGTCCATTTCTGAATTTCACTCCTCCAATCTTAAACCAGTGGTGATAAACCGAATAAATAGAAATTATACCGATTTGCCTTCATCCATTCCTCCACAAAAGAGGCTATACTAGACAAGTATGGAACATCAGTAAGGAAAGCTAAAAAAATACAAAAGTAACGGCCATTTTACCGTCTTCAAGGAAAACAGGTTAACTGATCAGTCTTCGGTCGGTTGTGTCAAGTGTAGACAACTTTGTATCAATTTCATATAGAAGTGGAACAGTTGAACTAATGAAAACGATTTATCGGAATACCTTAGGAATTTCTGCACACTGTCGACTCAAGATGTGAATAGTATGAGTGTAGTTAATGCAAATGTCCATGTTGGAATTTGTAGTCCTGTCAACGTTAGTTATCTAACGTCTACTCAAGAGAAGTTAAGATGGTTTTGAAGTTGGGCTACCATCCAGAACTCAACTTCCAGTCAGAGAAAGATTGCGCATCTCTGACGAGTTCAGATGGGAGAAAAAATTAAGTTGTATTTTGTTTAAGCAAGCCGTCAAGAGGTGACTGCTGTCAATCTGGATTGGTAAGTTTTAGTTTTTTCAAGAATTATTCATTTAAGAACATAGTGAGGCATCGACAGCCAAGTTGTTTGTTGAACACAGGGAACTATGTAATGTGCACATCTGAGGTATGTTTGCCATAAAGAAATGGGGTGAACTTCACAAAAGCTTGGGACAGTGGTAAGTGAGTTTCACCTTGGAAGGCATTACATCCACTGGTGTGCTATTCGACTAGTTTATTGAATATGGCCAGTGGTCTGGGGCTTTTGATACATGAGGTTTGTTCTAACTGTTCAAATCTGAGACTAAGTTGCTAAATAGGTTTACCGTTTTCAACTTCCTCTTTCTTCTCCGCCCCTCATAGTCGTAATCGTTGTCACGCACATTTTGTGCGTGTGACTAATCCTGAAGAAAACTGTGCATGAGCGCGATGGCTATCACAGTTTATCAAGCCGTTTTTTTACGTGCTTTTTAATCGTCACCAGTCTGTAGTAGTCATACGCCCACATCTTTTACAAATTAGACTCGGTTCACACAGAGCATCACAGTACATATCCGGCGAGATTTGTTTTACACAAACGCGTTTGAGTAAGTATGACATATGCATATGTTAAGATACTGGAGTAGAGAAGTTAAACAAGTTGTGCAGAAATCCTACAAAAGAATAAGTTTCAGAATTGTTTTTCCGTTAGTTACTCAGCCGTAATTTTTTGACAAATAATCCGTTTCGAGATAGCGCTTATCAGGCTTGATGCCCATCAGTTTTTATCGGAGTGTTTATTGTGCAGGCAGAATCAGAGAGCCATTTGTTACGGCTACGTCAGACTGTTAGATAATCGATCCCATAATGGAATTGCTCCTAGTTGTGCAACTAAGCTTTCTAAAAGATTCATTGAACATCTAGTGATTTGATTGACTGGAAAACAAGCATCGGACAACTGACGTCATGTACAGACTTTCTTAACACAAGTTTTCTAGACGTACGGTGCGTTTGTACTGGTGAAACGCACTGAGTAATTACAGTGCAAGGTTTAAGCCAATAATCACACAGAAATTTACAAGGAATTCGTAAACTGTGTACAAGATCTAAACTTAACAAGTTCAGTGAATCCTTCAGGAGAAAGGCACAAGTTCAGTGAATCCTTTAAGGTGAATACACACAAGCTTGAAGTATCGTCGACAGACTACATGAGAGCAAGATTATATGGCATCCTTTAATGACAAATGAAGTGATCTCAAACCATAGACTGGAGGGGAGAATTAAAAATGTGAAGCGAACGGACCGAGTTAGACTTAGTAACATTATAATACTAATCTATATAACAGGTAACATCTTAACACAATTTGAACCGCAGTTGGAACTGTTCAAATCAATTTTCGTACAATAATTGTAGACAATGCTTCGGCAACAACAGGTATGCATTTTAGTATTTTTCGGGAATTGAGTTTTCAGTTGCTTTGGGATGAAACAATTGCATGCTAATTAACATTATGTGGTAAGTTGTTTTTTCCATCATGTGTATTTGTATAATTAAAAATAAAAACATCAGTACATTGTTAGATGCAGTTTAGCCACCAATTTATAAACAGTACACATACTCAAAGCATATAACACATTGAAAGTTACTGTAATTGTTGGAGGATTAAACTTGTCATGTATAGAAGTAAACTGTATGGAGTTGGTGAAATAGTGCCTTGAAAATATTTCAAATAAGCAGGATTCAAGTTAATTCTTAGAAGATCAGGCGCAACATTCAGTGTGGTGATGTCAGCTGTATTGATTTCCAAAAGACCGCACCAGTCAGTTTCACAAATTTTTGCAATGAAGGTCAACGGGTTTGAGATATACAGATTTGCTTTCTTGAACCTCTGCGAATTCCATCATCACAGACAAAAATCAAACAGCGATTTTTGATTGATGTGAAAATTAACAAGTATACACCGCGGGCTCAGAAAGGGGTTAAGGTTGGTTCGACAATCAACTGGCACAAGTGACTGTCAGCAGAATACCTCAACGTCGTTGGGTAACATCAGCATCTTGCGCACAAAACATTCCTGTCTACAGTGTTAATTCGAAAGAACATTAACCCAGACACCCACCTGCTACCGCTTGAAGTTTGGAGCCGTAATGGATGCTTGCTTGTTTGATGGTCAATCATCTTTGGCAGACATGTCCGCCTACAAAAAGTAGAAGTACACTCATGCAACATTAATGTACATGATCTTCTAGTCACGTGGATAAACATCTTAATCACTGATCTTATCCTAATTCAAAGACCTTAGGTTTATTATGAAGGCATTATACTGCCATCTATGAGTTTTGGAATACCGCGTTTTTGCACAGTTTCAGCAAATGCTACTAACATCACCATTGGTCTACAGACCCCACTGAATCTGAGATAAAGAGTAAAACTGACTTGCAAATGAACTGAAATCTACAACTCCAGTATTTATCGTTCTCATAGTAGGCTGTGATCCAAGTTTACAGGGTACACATACCCGATAAACGTCAACCAAGGAACTGGTCTTGGGTTCCGAATGAATTTCGACCACATATCTTGTCTTCAATTCGGTTTCCTGGAGCAAGTCCCGCTGATTTGAACCAATAATGGAAGGCTATCCCCAGCGCAGTTATTGATCAATGCGACGAAATCCGTAAATTACGTTGTTTGGCATGCAGGTCACGTTCCAAAAGTACATTTTATTCAAAATTTCTCCATAAGAAAAATATTTTTATTGATTGCTGCTCGAAACTGGCCACCGTTTTCCCATTCCCCTGGGGTTTCAACTAGTCTCCATTAAGAAAACGTCGCAGTGGGATTTCACCGATCATTACAGAATATCCTCATCATGACCAGAATGAGAAATTCAGCTAAAATTTCATACTGCACGCCAGTAATCGAAATATCGCCCAACGTAGCCTTGTGACTTCAGCCCAGAAAGAGGTCGTGAACGCTGGGTTGTCAATTAACATTAACAGGACAGTCACTGTGTCTTCTCCTTAGATGATTGGGCGATCTCCTTTTTAGGTAGAACCCCGTGTGGCTGAGCGCTTACAAGTGACATTTCAGTCATACCTCGTGTATGTTCACTGATACTGTGGCCAATACGTTTGTCCCAAAATACGTGGCGGGAGTTCTGATTCCACCTGTGGTAAGCGTATGTAGTACAGGCAAGCTATAACTCAAATCCAGAGTTTCTTTTCAAAGGGTTTTGAATGGAGAGCTTGTAAGGATGCAACAGCTGTAATAATTTATAAACGATGTTCTAGTTATGTCGGCCACAATCCACTGCTACTCCTCACAGTAAAAAGTAACTATCAATAACTTTGCGCAAAGTTAGGCTTTTTACTTGATCACTAGAGTAATACGAACTATTTTTCCAATCGTCGTACTTTTTGCTTAGTATATGTAACTAGAGGACATAATGACTTATGCAGATCCACATTTACTAAAACCGCTAGTGAACTACCGTCGGGTAAATCAGCGTAGGCAGACCTTTATTTAGACATGAAAAATAAATCCCGAAGTGCCACCACCAGTCAGTCGGAGTTATCGTTGAGATTTCGTGTCTTTAGCTGATAATCATGCATACTGGCAACGTAATTCTTAATACGTGTTAATTTACTTTTAACATGGCTGTTTGGATGCTTACAATCTATCTCGAATAGTCGTTTATCTACAAACTTTATATGAGTAAATATTGCTCAGGATCCTGTGAGTTTGTACTGCATTAGTAAGAACTGTTTATCGTTTGCACAGTAAAATGCGTTGCCACCAAATGGTCACAGTTAAAATATGTAGAGGGTTAGGATGTGCTGTGAGAAGAACTTGCCAGTCCCAATGTACAGAGTATAACGATAACAGCATATATCAAAAACGAAAATGCAGGTGGTTTGAAAACTTGTCGAAGTTAACAGGTAGAAATACGTCCAATAACATACTACATGCTGTAAAAGAAACCAACTTTCTAATTTCCACAAACTAACGTGCAATGAATTTTCATTCTTTCAACTTTTGTCTAATTTCATTAGTTTTACCTTACGTAGTCTGTTTCGTTATTGCTGACTGATGAGACATTTTTCAGACAGTCAGTTAAGCAAATACTCATGTGAATTTTTATATGACACTCTGGCTGGTTTCATCAAGAAGGCATTCACAGGCTGCATATTCATTGTAGTCATGAAAGAGTCTGTATTGCTCAGACTCACATACATTTCGAGAATGAGAGTACAATTAACTGACTTGCAACATTGTACTCTGTAGGGTGTAACGAATGTACTGGACGATGTAAAATATTATTAACGAAACTGGCACATTCATTTGCGAGATCTCTTATAGATACATGTCCGGTGATGGGTGACAAAACTTTATTGTTTTTCAAACAAAATTACTTACGAGGTAGTCTTGAAATGTGCTCACTAAATGCTTGCAAGTCTTTGTCAGCTTACAAATAACCCGTTTGTCTGAACAACACTGAGTCATGTTACTATCAACTACAACAGTTATTGTCGTTTTGGCTATCGTGTGTTTCAACTCACGACCGTGCACCTACTGCTCATTAAAACCTATGCTGTCCGTCACGAACATCTATTTCCGTGCCACCCGTACGAATACTACTTCCTTTCATGACAACAGATATTTATCATAATGGAAATGACACACGTCAATGATATCCTAGTGTTGCAGTTTCCGGCGACTAGGGTTTCGCCTATCCACTTTTAGCAGTCCGTATAAAAGGTGAATTTAAATGCGTTTCTCAATCATCCAGCGAACATGTCCATTTTATTCTAAGTTGATTAAGCAATAACATGGGTTCTAACCCCTCCCATATCTGCTCAGTGTTCGTTCCAACGCCGAATATCTTGAATGCGACTTAGATAATATAGACTGAATTGGCTAAGATCCCACATACATTGTGATGCATTTTACCGCTTAAACTGCCGTACAAGGTGGGCAAACTACGGCTTCGTAGTCAACCCGTTTAATTCGCACTTTCAGGATGCGGTTCTTCCGGACGTGTTCTAAAACGTCTAATAACAGACCCATCTTTGATGATGTAAGCTCGTGACCAGCGGATAAATCCTTTAACAGATTGCTTCCAAAGTAGCATATGGCAGAACTGTCATCCACATTTCTGCCATAAGTGCTAATTTCAAGTGTTGACACTGTATCTTAATCTAGAGTAGCCTAGAGAAAGAGAATGTCTTATACATGTTGGTATCAAAGTCTACACTCATTGCTGCCATCAGGAATGCCATGACTATTTACTATGTTCTATTTTTAATCAGGCATGCACATACGCTTACAGTGGTTGACATATCTATCCTGGTGGTCAAGCGACTCATGAATATACTGCCGCTGTTTATTTGTCAAAACTGCGCCTTTTTGCTTGTAATGGAGAGCACTTTTATTATGGGTAGTGAACTTGGACTGCGAAACTTCCTGGACAACAGTTTTCTGATAAACACAAGCAGTAATCGAACCACAAATATGGTGAGTTAATGAAAATCGAACACTTCGGCTAAAGTATCAACTGTCACCGAACGCATATAATATGCACACAACATCCGATTAATTCGAGATTTTCACCGTGCCTAATGCCAAAAACCGCGACGCATCAGATCGATAAACAATTTGTCAAGGTGGACATATGAGATACAATCCTATTCTCAAGAATTGAGCAAGCTGAATTCGGATCATCCAACATCTACAATGGCCGGGCATCACCGCATCCAAGTAGGTAAACAAAATTAACAAGTAGAACATGATTAGTCAAGTACTGTCACTCGTGTTGGTTCATATTCCATGTTTTAACTGCTGACAATTCTTGGAAACGTTAAGTTAATCAGGTGCGCATGCTTCTGTGGCAGTCTTTCCGTGAGATATGCACCACACGGTCCTAGCATATGTTCCAAGTAATGTTTGGAGCGATTACCCAATGAAACAGTGATTTGTGTAAGTGGATCGGCAGCGATAAGCATACTGTGTTTGAAGCACATTAACCATTTACATCACAACGGATTTATCTGCATAAGGTCAACAGAGCTTTTCTCGAATTTCTTGGATTCACTGTAACACTGTTTCAAGCTCATAAATAATTGGAACTGACCGTTAAAAAATATAGGACTGAAATGACCTAAGGCACAGTCCGTTGTTTTATTTTGTTGCAGATGGTTAATTCTGGTGGCGTTCACCGACCATTTAAATTTACGTTGTCTCCGAATAGATTAAACAGGCTCTCAATATTGCGGAAGCTGTCTCAATACATCGGCTGAATCCCACCTTATGCGCCCAGAAACATTTGGTGACTAGCCTTGCGCTATGCTGGTAAAAATGCAACTAATACTCTTTGATTCCATTTTAGCTTCGTATTTTTCCTTTTTCCAAACCCAAACCTTTTAGACCCGTATAGATTTTCTAACCCTATCTCACCAATTCCACTTGATCTGTATGGATTTTTTGTTTTGTTCCCAATCATCTCTCTCTCTTTGGACTCCTATTAGCCATTTGACCCACAGCAATTTTATTCATGCTCCTGATAATCAGTACGCTTCAGTTGCATCTTACTGCTTTCGCTTTGGTCACCTGATTGACTGTCTCATGACTAGATCGATTTTGCCTAGCTGCTTGCCCCCTCACTATAAAATTTGTATGTCAATTTCGCAAAAGTAACCGATGAGATGCGAACGAAATGTCAATGCGCAAGACATCTTACACGCTATTATTGGCCTTTTTCAAGTTTATCAGTGGGAACCAGTGTTTCAAACTAAATCAACTGTTTTAGCTGACAACCATTATATGCCTCCAGTTCACCGATATGTTGTGATTTACTTCGGTTGTGTAGTTATATTCTTTTTGTCTTCAAGAGGCTGTTTCGGGTATATTCTGGTATTGCTGATCATATCACAGCCGAGGCCTTCGTCAAGGAATCTCTTGTATATCTCTATGCAAAATGCCATTTTCAGAACACATATCCTACAGTCTGACTGAGAAAATAAAGTGGTAACATGTAAGTATATTCTACAGCGTGAACCAAACGCGAGAATAAAGTATTTTGCCACAAAAATACTGTTACTAAGTATATTCTGAACATAAAGCAAAGTATTCGCAAACAGAACCGAATGTCAACTGATCCCGCTCTGTCAGGTTTGATACAAAAACCGATCGTAAATGCACTACGGCACATTTGTCACAATGCTTCTTCACGATAAACGAGCAAGTATATTCAGGACTAGACCTTTCACTTCTCCGACGGACGACGGTATACTCTACACACAATCAGACCTTTACAAAGAAGCGCTGAGTTGTAGGTTATAGTGGACTCAGTCGATATCCAATTGTATCAGCTTCAGCAACCATTTTGGTTGTAAAATCCTGTTTGGGAATTTCCACGTAACAATTTATGATTAACCACGTCCTCATTTCGTACCAGCAACACGATATTTGTCCGTCCACATAAAACCTACACAGTGTAGCATTCAACCCTTTGCGAACACCTAGTTCTTCCAAAGATCCTTTGTTTTCCCCGAATTTATTGTAGCCTACTGACATCTCAAATATTTTACATCAGTTGTTTTATCTGTAGTTAGTACCATCATATCAGCTGGTTGCTACGCACTTGGTAAACCTTGATACTTATACACACAGTAAACATAACTTTGCACTAACTGTACGATCTTTCAAAAGCCACTAAACAACCCGTGATGATAAAGCAGCAGTCACAAGTATTCAGAATACTAGATCACGACGCTACAGTATTATTGAACAACTGAGCAAAATAGACAGGCAGACATCGTCAAAGTTTTCGATCAAGAGAACGCCCCTGGAACTGAATTAAAATCTCTGGCCGAACGGGAAAAATTAATTGTAATTAAAATATGACATTCGTAACTGACAGAATCCTCCCCAGCAGTCAAGAGTTTAAGAAGACAAAAATGAGCCAGGCTCCAAAAAAGTCGAAGCACGCACCAATCATGCAAAACGCAATAATAGGCAACTATATGCACAACTGGCAGACTAACATGATAAAATGGAGACGTCTGTGTCAACGTCAAATAATTATCAAAGATAAGAGGGTTAAAACGCAGGGGGAAATGCGTGGGAGGGACAGTATCAGGTTTAACTTTCCATATTGGGACTTAACGAGTAGTCACAATAATCGCTCAATACCAATGTTAGTTTATTTGATAATGATCATCTCCAGTGCTCTAGGCTTTCTTATATTTGAGTGATCTCTTCTGAGCTTACACACTGACCGCTCACGAAGCTACACTTGCCATCATTCTATCTATTTCCAGTTTCCCTAAATGATTGTTAGTTTTAGTAATTATAACGATATGACTTCCTGGTAGTCACGATTATGCCGTGTACCACTTGAAATGATGTGTTATCTTGTTTACTTTTGTTAACCGCGAGTTTAACCACGAGTACCAGTCACGATTCAGCTCGATTTGTACTTTTGTTTGTTTTCATTTAAGTCTTGATTTATTTTTCATATTAATTGCGCGTTTATGCTTGGCGAGATTGTGCGAAATAAAGTCATTTAGTAGTTTATCTTCTGACTATTATAAAACCTACTTTAACAAACTGATGAGGAATGCAGCATACAAGTCGTAGCCCACAAGAAACAGCCTAATACAAACACTTGAATAGAAAAATGTTCCACGCCGCCCAGAAAAAGCAGTATATTGTGCCATCCGCAACTTCGGAAACAGAGTTAACTATGGACAGAACACAACATGTGGAAGATGTGAACAATTATTTGTTGACCCAACCACCGACGACTAAGGCTATATCAACCTCTATGAAGCAAACGTGTAAATGAAACTATTAATGCTATTATTACTTTTCATAATTCTCGGAGGCTGTTGAGTTAGAAGGCAAGTATCACAAATGACTTTCTTATTCTGTCGTTGTGTCTAACTATAATCAAAAGGGAGCTTATGCATTAATGTGTGACTACCTAACAGAAAAGTATTTTACATCCACTCTTCTATCATCCTTCATTATTTCTTCTAAAAACATTGTTTATCGTACTCCAACTTATTAATCTGAATTGGGGAATCACTATCTCAGCTTATTGGTGAATATTGGCTAATTTCTAACCACTTTATTTCACTTCTGCACCACAGGATACATCATGCCAAAAACGCATAAGATACTCCATTTGGAGCATTTTGGAGAAGTGTTTATTTTCCCACTTGTTCACTCTGATTCTACAAGTAACTGAAGTTCTATTAGTAGAACCTACAGTTGTTTGCCAAGTGGTAGCAAGCACCTTTGGCTCAGATTGGATAACTGTTGAATCAAACAAATTAGCTTAAAATTCAGCTGCTAATAAGGACCGAGGGAAGTTTGAATTGGATCTAATCAACTGCACACATTCTTGCAACAACTCGCGTATAAGAAGTCGAGTTCAACCAACCACACAACACCTTCACGGTCTGAAATAAGTGGGGACATCTGAAGTGACATTAATCACCCAGTCAAACAGAGGGTCAGGAACAGTTGTTGTAGGCTGAAAACGATTGCTTTGGTGGGAGGTCCGCAAGTTTATTTGACGATTCAAGTGTTGGCCAATCAAATACAAAGAAGGACGAAATGCAGTCGACTGAAAAACAGTCAGTGAAATTTTTGAAGCAATTCAGACAGAAATAGCAGAATCTATAACGCACGTTAGAATGAAGCAAACCTACAGGTTCCATTCGATCTCGGTTTTACGGGCTTCTAATAATTCACGTCAGACCATCCACTCAGACCGACTCCGATGGTGAACTTCGACCGAGAGCTTATATTTGGTTTTATCGCACGGAACAGATATTGTAAAACCCTGAACACATATGCTCGATCAACCAGGGGATGAAAGTGCGCTTGATAGAATTCAGTTTTCTACCTTGGAATAAAGCCTAGTTCCGAAAGTAACACGACCGTCTCCGTTAACTGCTCATAATTCATATCAGAAATAGGTAGGAAAGTACACTACGTTTACATGGTATTTGACGACCCACAAACATTATCGAACAAAAAGACTGAGTGATGGTTAATGAAAATTGTAGTTAAGGTCACTAAGCCAACCGTGTGTATTGCGGAATAAAAGTCCACCAGGTAAAAAATTGTATATAATGCCTCTTGATTGTCTTCGGAATTTTTGTTCACTCTGATTGAGGGCTGTTTTAGATAGGTAAAATGTCGTTACTTGATAGGATGTCTACAGTACTTTCCTTTTGCGATTAATCTCAGACGAAAAACTACCCTGTGCCAGTGTGAGCAGCTTACTAATCGTTTGGCTTAAACAGTGAACGGAAAAATGACACAAAACAGTGTACTCATTTTAATAGCCTTGTGATTTGAGACGAAAACAAGACTAAATTCACTGTTCATAGAAAACAAATAAAGGTGTTCAGAAAAGGCTACTGACCATGACCTTGCTCGTACTTCAAATACTTCAGAACCATAGTTATCCAGAAAGAGTTCTTACAAATATCAGATCACAGTGTTCACTATACTCTCTGACTGTTTGAGAAAATGAGAATCGTGTGCACATCAGTCTATCTTTTGTGGACAACTTGATAGCGGGGTTTCTTGATTGTGTTCTCTGTAACGCGCTGCAGGTGACCACCCGATTGCATCATTTTGACTGTTTTTCAAGACCACGCGGACGTAATACCTGGTGCAAAAGATGACTTCATCTTCCACTCCAAAAATGTGGTTGTTATTGAACAGGGGTAACTTAATTGTTGTCTTCACAACTGTTGCATTTTCTTCTTCCGTCTGAATCGCCCTGTGTTATTTTACAATTGAAAATATAATAATAGTCGACTTCGCCATTCCTTCAAACTACTTTCAGTTTAACTGTCTAATTAGATACTTTAAAAGGCTTACTAACAAACAGTTTAAGAAAGTGAAGCGTGAGCAAAGTTTCCTAGAATATTCGTCCACTCAAGCCCAAATTCTTTATTGAGCCGTCATGTAGGAAAACAGTATAAGTATATGAATAAAAGAGTAAAAGAATGAACATACCATTTTGAACACTCCTGGAGTCCTCACATTTATCAGGTCGAAAAAATTCATGTCTTATGTGAAAATGAATAAAAATATACTAGTCCGTTGCGAAAAACTTGAGTGGAGGAATTCCCAACTCAAAAATTTACAACATGGGAGTAAACTAAAATTCGCACTACAATCATATATTATAATAAAAATCTATATTGTTTAGCTGTATGAACAATACAGAAGGAAAGATGGGACTGAACACTGAACAGTGCAAAACTAGTATTCCCGATTACGTGCCAGCAGTAATGTATCAAAGGGCCGTACGAGAACCTAGAATATGTGTATTTATTGAGTTGTACATATAGCGTGCTCGTTACTGCTCATGTGACAGAAGTTGTAGAAAGTTACCTTGAGTGGAAGAGATATATCAAGTACTATTTGCAACAATCACCTTTGAGTGCAGTTAAAGTTTTTGTCATATTTTAGTACATTCTATGCAAACAGTTGCGCAAAGAAACATACTGAGTGGTTTTGTGTGCAGCGCTAAAAAAACGACAGTTGAGGCGCACAAATTCCACCGGTTTTATAAAACACTTCCTTTAAATAAGTACGACAGAAAATCGTCATGTTATTAGTGGTTATGTAAGTTTTATAACGTAAAGTTTAACATTGTACATGTGAATAATGTTGAAAGGAACGTCTTCAGTTATATAGTAGCATTTTCTCACAGCTTTCAGCAAAGACAGAATGGAAAGTCAACTGTACACAAGGAAGGTGTTCCACATTAACTGACAATAGTCAGCTCGTCAGCTTCTACAGCAATAATGATTGCACTCGAACCCCGTATAAAATAAATGAAGTTTCTTGTGGTATCGAACACGTCAAGAAAAATAAGGTAGTATATTATCAGACATATTTGTTTCTGGTGGACTGTTACAGAAATCTGTCAGGTGGAGTTTCTAGTTGCAAAGAAAGTTTGAATAAACGTTCTTAAATCCTAGTGTTGTGATCCAAGAACGCGGATGGCACAAGGGTTATTTATTAGACAGAGCA
>LUCH01001151.1:110272-137780 GCA_013368495.1 Paragonimus heterotremus | reverse complement strand
AAGCCTAACTAGTGTCGTCAGCAAAATTTTTGAACGCCTATTACCTGAGAGGATCTGTCGATTTCTCGGTGGGCAGAAATTCTTCGAAGCGCCTCAACATGGCTTTCTTAAAGGTAGATTTTGTCTCACCAATCTGCTGATGTTCTTAGACACTATCACGGAGAGGCTGGATAGAGGGGAAGTGGTCGAGGTGTGCTATCTAGAGTTCCAGAAATCCTCCGACTCTGTCAACCACAGGCTTTTGGGCTGGAAGCTACGAGAAGCTGGAATTTCCTCTAGAATCTGCAGGTGGATACAGACGTTCCTAGTTGGAAGATCGTGCAGGATGAGAGTAACAGGAGTACTGTCAGACAAGGGTTCCCCGTTAAGCGGAATACCTCAAGAGTCAATTCCCGCCTCTCTGCTCTTCCTGGTATACATAAATGACTTTACCGACAAACTAGTCAGTCCATGTTACCTGTATGCAGATGACAAAGCTGGTGGGAAATGCGTTGGACTCGGGCGTCTTGCAGGAGGACATCCTGAAGATCTGTGAATGGACATTAAGGTGGGACTTACCACTGAATGTTCTTAAAAGTCATATCCTTGCTAATGCTTCTCACTCGAGCCCCAGGTATATAACGGATGCACATGGACAAACAGTCGAACTTACAACAAAACAGCAAACGAGAGATTTAGGTATCCAGGTCATTAGTACGTTTGTTCCAACTGCCCAGTGTGCTGCAGTCGCGACAAAAGCACGGAGAGCGTTATACCGACTCAAATCTGCGATCTGTAACCCATGTCCAGCAGTGTTCATTCCACTATACTCGGCCATAGCTCGACCCCACCTGGAATATTGTGCCCAAGCTTGGTCACCGTCCCTAAAAAGGACAGCTGTCCTCGAAAAAGTACAAAAGCTCGCCACACGTATGGTATGGGATATGATGGGTCTAAGATACCAAGACCCACACCGGCACAAGTCCCCTGGCATGTTTGTTCGTGATACGTCAGGACAGAGATCTAAGAGGACATAGGTTCATAATCAAGAAACAAGATCACAATTGGCAGTCGGGTTTAACTTCTTCACTAACCGGGTAGTCAACTCGTGGAACAAATTACTTGCAAAGATCGTGGAGGTCTCCAGCGTAGATGTATTCAAAACAGAGCTAGATAAATGTTGGAACAACCTTTTTCTTGCCTTGTACTAATCAAAAAATGATTTGCTCTTGCTGTTCAGGGCAACTTGAATTTGTCTTCTGTTTCTTTTATCCCTACCCTTAGACCACTACCGAAAGCATCCGCATCGACAGAAAACGCAGTCTGGTCAATCTCCGGTTCACACCAGTCAAGCTTCAGGCCTTCATCAGGTCCTGGATTTGAAATTGTAACTTCTCTTCTCATTATGTACACTCCACCTCATTCATGGATCCCGGGCTGTCTACTGGTGCGACAGAGAGGCTGAACCAACGTGACCCATGAAAAAGATTTATTCAATCACAGAAACGCTACATACGACATCAAAAGATAAAACCCCAACTAGATGCCATCGTGGAAACAAAAAGGGGTGCAGAGTGAAATTGGTTATGATTGTTGGATCTTCGTTTGTGTAAGAGATAGAATCAGGCCTATGGAGGTCTGTTTATGACAGTATGAGTTACAGATGACCAGTTCTTTTTAGCGCTTTTTTTTACACGTTTTTGTTATGGGGTAACGGGTTAATAGAGTTACTTGCTGTTTAGAAAAGGCCTCCTCAGTTAGTAGGATGCCTGAACAGTTAAGGGGAGATGAGGACCAAATACGTCTGTGACAGCATACCTACGGAAGTGTGCTATTCTGGTGATCCTGTTCAAGATGGGATGGATTTGGAGATGTAACTAGAAGCTTCGCTGATGCTTCCTCCATGGAGTATACCACTACCTGTCGGTCTTGTCTAGCATGATTGAGGTCCCTTGTAGTGTGAAGAAAGCTTACGCCAATTATGATGTATTTAAACAGCCATTGGGGGTTGCGATTATTTTTCTTTCATCCTCCCCTCCCACATTCTTCTTGTCCACATGAATTACTGGATAATCAAAACGGGCTCGAAATCAAAAAACGGAATCTGAAATATCCGTCATTCCCGCTTCAAGTGGGACAGTCGCAGCTCTGGATGCTGTTCTCTGGCATTCTGGTGCAAATATTCTGGACGCTCGATTGGCAACAGCCATTTCGTCCTGTGCAAACTGAACTTGAACTTAAAGTATCCAATGGATACAGCCTGTCGTGTTGTTCCTAAGTAATTGTGAGGTCACAGCTGAGATAATTTTGAGGGCAGATAAATAAGGAAGTTTGCTGCAATGCACGGTTGATTCCGTTAACCTCTATCTCTCCGAAAATCCATTTACCAGCGACACCGAACGCAAAGAGAACGCAGGGCTCGCGACCTCAGAAGCATGGTTTGTATTATTGATTAGTTCGGTTGACTTGGTTTAAACGTTGGCTGTACATGTGAGTTTGAGGAAGTTGAGAAGTATGAATAACAATGAGAATTGTGGAATTGTGAAATAGAAAATACTGTACAAAACTCTACACTCCAATTAGAAGACGAACATGTAGGTGGGGTGCCAAGAATCGGCAGAAAGACTGAGATCACTCGTGGAGAGCGAAGTGACATATGACCGTGCCGAATATGAAGGTCACTTCAAACGGTAAAAAGTCCCACCAAGACGTAAGTCGGTGAACAGGAAGACAGAAACCGACTCGCCGAAGCAGCCGTTGACTGAGCCACGTGTAACCGCTCATTCTACCACATCCTCCTCTCCCGCACCTAGTGCTACGCCTAGCGGCACACACAGTTTCCGTGACTAACTCTATCGAAGTATTACACTACGACCCGCAGGTAAGCCCACTAGATGACACTCTTTTGACGACGATCGAGGCGTCTGTCTTGAATGTTCCAGAGGTCGGTGATCCTAACGATGTACTCGGGAGTCCTCCGAGTGAACTAGAAACCCATCTATTCAAGAAGCGAATTCAGATGAAGACAGTGAAGGCGAAATCAGAGGTAGCCTGTGCGCGTCCTGATACCCGCATCGCACTTAGCGGGACCACAAAGAACCTGGCCGCTAAAGGCCGACTCAATAAAACATCGGAAGCACGGATGGAAAACAATTTAGCTCTGATCCAAGGTATCCAGTCGGATACTCAGATCCTTGAAGAGAGGTTGCAGCAAGTAAAGAGACATCTGGAGGTTGTTCTCGGACGAACACGGAATCTGATCGTCCATGGCATCCCTGAACCTTACTTGCGGGATAGTAGAACCAGAGTGAAAACCATCAAGTACCACCCGGTGAATTTGTTCAGGTTCGCTGGCTTTACTGAGCACGTTGTCATAAAAAGACTAGTCAGGGTGAGTAAATGGAGGGAGCACACGCAAGTGCCATTTTCAGTGAGATCTGTGGTGGTCGAGTTTTTAAACCCAATTCACCGCGACCTCCTCTTAATGAAGTCTAGGGATAATAACAAAAACTAAACCGTTTCACCGTCTCCCCCTATAACTTATCAACACGTAAGGACCGCCAAGATGCGGAATCATCTGTGCAAAGAGACCATCACAATGTTGCACTTCAGTCTACTGTCAGGGAAACCCACAATACTAGACATGAAGTCCCCTCAGCTGACTTTGGGTAAACTCCCAATCAGTTGTGCAGGGAGTCCACTGTTATCGGAGAGGCGACCAGTCAGCCATTCCCCAGCAAGAATAACACCGACGACGTGCAGTAATGTCCCTAACACACCATCTCGAAAAAACGGATGACTCCCTCGGGACGAGCACCCGAGGGTATCCATCATAAGAACGACAATATACTTTCAAGATAAATGAATGGACGTCCTGTACACGAATGCATGCAGTATTGGTAATAAATGGGCTGAGTTGAACAGGATGTGGTCTGGTCGCTGTTACTGAAACGTGGCTCAAACAGGAATTTAAAATTGATCACGACTTGGATGACCAACTGAGCGCGCCTTGGTACATCTTTGCTGACGATGTAAAGATTGTTGACAACACGGATCGAGGTTAGCCTTCGCACATTTTCCAGACAGTATATCTTTGTTGAGGTGCAGGTTCCATGTCTGAACACAATATTATAGTTGCGGTCTCACGAACGCCTTGTACAGCGGTGGCTGACCGAGTCGAACGCTTCACAGTAGTCGAAACAGCAAACCTCCACCTGTTCCCCTTTGTCTGATCTGTTGGTTATTTTGTCTAGGAAGCAGATAGAGTTTGATAGACACGACCTTCTTTTCACAAAGCCATGTTGGATAGCATTTAGGAGGTTGTTACTAGACAGAAAGCAAGCCAGGTGATCTCTGATTACCCTTTCGCATACTTTCAACAGGGCGCATTTCAGGCTAATGGAGCGGTAGTTAGTGGCTTTCTCTTTTGCGCCCCCTTTGTGAATAGCTACCACAGTGACTACTTTCCAGTCTTTAGCAATCCTTCCTTGCTTCAGTGACAAGCTGATCAGTGCGGCTAACGGGCGCGTCAAAACCTCGGCCAAGGAACGAACCAGAACGCCATGAATACCGTCTGGTCCCGAGGACTTCGATGGGTCCAGTGACTGGAGAATGGTCTGTACTTTGGAGGCTGAGGTCATGAAGTTTTGCATCTCAGTTGCTGTTATTTTGGCTCTCACTGTTGTCGGACCTTTAAGGTTGTCTTGCCGATGTACGCTGGCAAAATACTGGCCCAAGTGGTCCGCTTTCTTTTGATCATCGACCAAGGTTTCACCCTCGGTCGTGGTGAGGTTGCCAACGTGTTTGCGGAGAGCAGGGTTTGACTGCACGTAGCCGTAGAACAGCTTCGGGTTGGATTTGGCCTTTCGCGCTAACTCTGCTTTATGCCTTAGCCTACACTATTTATGGGTCTTTGAGGCCCGACTTCTCTCGAGCTGAAAATGAAGTCTGTTAGCATAACCCCCTGTGAGTTTGAAGCGCTTCCATGCGGACTTTTTCCACTTTTTTGCCTTCAGGACAGCAGCTCTGTACCAAGGTGGTCTGTTCCTGTTTTGCTTGCGAACTATAGGCGCGTGTTTTTCTGTTAGCGTGGTCATCTTCAGCTTTATTTAGTCCCAGCAATTCTCCAGAGAAGTAAGGTTGTCGGATGGTTTCCACCGCAACGACGCGCGTCTTTCAGAAGCTCATGTATTACTAAAACGGACTTACGCCACAGTTAACTCCCGGTAACAACGACCACGTGCAAGCAGAAGCCTGGGCGCGCAAGGACGAAGTGTGTATCTATTTAGTAAGTAGGCAAGTAATTTATATGTACAATGAACGTAATAGGTATGACGAATAGTGTGTAACATGAGACCGAAAAGTTAACAGACTCTGCAATTCTTCCCCAACGGTATGTTTGCGAATGCCGAAAATATTCAGGACAGTGCGTTAGCTGGATACATTGGCGGCTGCTCGGAGGACGGTGTTAATGTTCTCATCGGCCGATAGCATTCGTCACGTTGTAGCAACATACCTCGGTGACGTTCGTCAGCCGATTTGAACAGTGAAACATGTTTCACAAATGTTTGTTGACATGCCGCATTTCGAATCCCCACCGGTTGATGAAGCCGTAGGAGACAACCTGACCGCGGTTTTCCTACCAAACACATTGCTACCCACTTTTGCGACGAAAGTCTGTATAACCTATTTGTTTAAAACCGGCATTCGCATCCGAGAGCATTCCATGTAGGACACTGCCCGTCGGGACATGCTGGTATCCCGCAGGTTTCGGCGGGCAGCTAGTAAAATCTTGAGATATATCCCCAAACCTGGATGTAATGAAAAATGAATTCCATGTCAAATTATGACATTTCTATTTCTTAGCGAGATTATCAGCAGTTCCTTGACCGAACTTGATCGAACACGTTACCAATTCGTGTGGTAACGTTTCCGGATAAATTTTTGGTCCATTCCTTTGAGGAACCTACATCCACGAATTTGATCGCTCTCCCTGTGTTTGATGCGTGAGGTTGACCAGATTTTCCTGCGTCCGAATTATGGGGAATACAAGGCTGAGCTGTTGACGACACACAAGTAGTCCTGGGTACAACAAGCGAGCACTGTAGTTTTCTTTCACTGATTAATGTTTGAAACAAATAGCAAATCGAATACTAATCCAGTCACCAGCATCGAAGAATTTTCAGTGCGATACTGTGCTGTCACTCGGTAGGAATTATAATTGTTTAGTGTAGTCACGAATAGGGTTTAGTGAACAAAGTAGTTGAACAGGCTGACGGATGATGAAAAACTCTGGTATCGGCACACTGTGAGACTGCTTCTCAGATGTTCCTATTGCGTCGGCAGTATATCGCCGTTGTTTGCTTACATATTTCTATAAGTAGGTCTCTATTGCATGGATGTTGGACGACTGTGAATTGAGATCTCGGTACATTTATGGTGAATAAGACAGTTGTTATCGTTGGGCTCCAAAACCCTGGTCGATTTGGCTCTTTGATAATTCATCCTTCTTCACCGCCTTGGGCTAAATGAATTCCCCCACTATTTAGGTGTGGGATGCATATGTATTGTGCGCTGTATTCTGGTTGTACGACTTTCTGTGTCAATGGATCTAACTCTGACAACGGGACGGCTGTAAGGTAAGCGAACATTGTCGTCAGTTATGCGTGTGCACCAGTGCCAAAGTCGGTACACGGCTCCACAAAAGGCTCGTGCATTTGTAACGATAAAAACCAAGGGCCCCGTGGAACACAGCGGGTCTTGATAAACGAGTCGCCGTTGGTTAAGCAATGCTTTTTTTAAGCACGAAGCATGGTATCCTGGAGAGCCTCATTTCTACTCCCTGTGGTAACTGTGGTAATCTATAACGTGGGGCTTGTTTGTTTTGTTACCCTGAATTTAACTTTGAGGATGCCGTAATATATCAAAAGGAAAACAATCAATTATTATGTTAACGTTTTGATCACATGTTGTATAATAGTAGGTATGGTTTGTTACCAGTGCTACGCTGCGATTGCTACAGTCGGATGTTAAACGGGGTGCGTGTTACCTAGCAGGAGTGATCTGAATCAAGTTTTTTTTTAAAACGGTACTCAACCTGATGCTCAAGATCTGGATTTTTAACCCGAAAATGACTGTTTCGTATCTCTTTCCTATTATCTGTATCTACTGAATCCCAACAAAGGTGGGCACTTGCGGGGGAATACTTGCGTGTGCGTGAGCGTCAGCATTATGGATTTATAAAGTACTGTGCTTATTATTACCTTTTCAGCGGTGTTGAATGCGGTTAGCTTCATTTACGAGGAACGATATGGAATTGTCAAATCTGGTACGCGTTTTGAAGCAATACTGTTCTCCTCATCTGGCTGACACTTGGGATAATGTTGGCTTACTTGTTGAACCATCTCCCCCACATATAGTCAATAGTGTCTTGGTCACAAATGACCTAACAGAACCGGTATTGTCAGAAGCCGTATCAAATAGTGTGAATTTTGTTATCTCTTATCACCCTCCGATTTTTACTCCATTAAAACGAATTACTCAAGCACAATGGAAGGAACGCATTGTTGCACGCTGTTTTGAAAACCGAATCGCCGTGTTTTCCCCACACACCGGTCTGGATGCCAAGAAAGGTGGTGTGAATGATTGGCTTATAAGTCGCTTTGGTAATGTTTTGATATGTTATACCGATTTATTCCCAGACTGCGATTGGACAAGAGCTATAACGCCTACTTCATACAAGCGCGAACCATCTGTTGCATTACGTGTGGCCGTCAGTAATGGCATTGGCCGTCTTCTTACAATGGATGGTTTATCTCTATCTTCCATCGGAGCTTCAAAGTCCGTCGATATTTGCCAGTTCATATTTCACTCAACAGTGTAGATCAACATGTCGTATTGCTGAGTTCATATGCGCCGTTAGTCGTTTGAAAGATGTTTCGACGCAACTGAATGAGTTAGGAGTTGAAATTGAAGAAGAGTTATATCTTCCACAAGTATTTTTGGCCGTTTTGAACCACTATTTTCTGTAGGATGATCCTTTGGAGGGTTTCGGTCGATTAACCACTCTGCGTTCCGCCATTAGTCTATCTTCAGTCATCGAAATTTACAAAAAGTTATTTGGAGTTGAGCGGCTTTCGGTTGCTCTAGGTGATGGGAAAACGCCCGGTAGGTTGTTCTGACGTTGTGTTTCGTTCATATCCCCTTCGTTTGAATAATTGATTACCGGAACAAGGCTTATTTTCATTACTGACAGATGGTGTTGCGAATTTGGTTGGTATCTTGGAGTAAACACTGGTTTTCGTCAGAATTCCAATCAACGACAGACAGCATTAATTTTCTCTCCCTTTGTTGTGCTAACGCAGCCATAGGATTTCAGGTTTGAGATTGGGCTAATGTAGTGGTTACAACACTGTTTATCAGTCATCTGGTTGTAAACTCACGTACCAGTTACCTGTTTTTCTTCTTAGGCTGGGAAACCCGCCAGTTTGTAGTATGTGTGTGATGCGACGTATTGCATGATGATGGACGTTAGGTAGGTTGAAGACATAACTTCTTCCTGGTCTGATCTACGAATTCTGCAAAATCCCCATGAAGAATAACTGTTTACTTATTGTCTTTCTTACAGTTACGCTGAAACACATCAATTCTCTCATTCATTGCTAGGGTCTGGTTCATTGCTAAGTTTTCAACTTCTATCGAATTTGTCAGTTATGGGTCGATAACCGCGCACATCTGATCGCAACTCATGGGAGTCAGCCTTTTACGTTGACTGGTTTTCATGGAATGAATCGGACCCGAATCTCGCTCTCACCGTTTGTACGAATATCGAACTGCGTAGTTCAATCCTCGTGCTTGCATTGAGAGCACATTGATCGCTAGTCAGTTGACCTTATTTATTCAATCTTGTAACATTGTTCGACATGTCTTGTCTCTTATGATGCATCTAAGAGACGCTCTCCTAAGCAAAGAAGGTCAAAATATCAAACTTTCCCATGTGAAAAGCATCGCTTTTAGCTATCGGTTCACTGTATTGGAGTTCAGGCGGAAGAACAAGTCTACTTCGCACGTGGAACAGAGTTATGAACGTTTGAGTTCTCACTACACCAGTGTGATCCACTTTCTTGGACCACCCCTTGTATCTGAGCTTCTTCTACATTCTACAGATGAACTTGCTAATTTGTTTGAACTAATATATCTAGTCAGCATTGGTTTATGTCGTCTGACTGAGGTATCACGAACGGTTTTTGGGCCATTCATTAGCGTGTGCTACCACAGTCTGCTTTTAATAGAGACTGAAATGTGAAAAATCAAGTCTCTTACCGGATTTAAACTGGTGGCTGTAACCAATAGCATTCCCGCCTTGTATGCTGTACCAGCTATCTACACCTGGACAACCTTACGGCATGCAACCTCCATAAGCTGTCCTATATGTCAAATCCTTGGTGATATGAAAGCTAAAGTATACTATCTGCGAAACCCATGGATCGTTTCCGAACGCTGATACACACCCGATCCCCAAACACTAGCAGTTAGTTTTTAGAAATTTATTCGTCAGACAAATAATTTATAAGCCCTAATTGGATTGTTTTGTCTCACGGAAGACTCCCAACAACTTGCGAATCTGTTGGTTGCTGGTGGGTTGTCAAATGTTCTGAGTATTATAAAGTGAACATCACTGACGTTAAATGGAGGCTGTTGAGTTCGGAGGATATCCTTGGCTGACCCACTCTGAAAGAGATACCAGATCCTGGTTTCATTTTACCTAGATCTTACTAGTTTTGCACCGGCCCATTTGAATCAATCTGCTGGTTAGTTAGTCCTACAGTAATCTTCACTAAATTGCTACATGTGGATTGTTAGCATTTATAATTGTATGTGAGCTGGGGTACTACCAGGACGCCCAGACTTAGGTAAGAGAACACTTACGGTTCTCAACCAAAACCTTTGGCTCAAAAACTTGTACCAAAAGGCAGCGAGTGAGAGACAGTGTATCAAAACTGATACTTTTTCCGGAGAAGGATGCCAGCCTTCCCAATCTGGAGAACCAGCAGACTGTGGTTGGTCAGATCTCTAACTGTTGGCCTGCCTAGTGTGAGTGACTCTGTCAGTATGATCGTCACACCGTCCACTTTAGCCCAATAGGTCATCGAAATGCACAAGCCGCCACACCACGTCAAGGTCCAGTTTCGTTATGACAGGCTCTATTCTTGTTGCGACTTGCGTATCGAGATACACAAGCTTGTGACTGTTATCTTGGAGCACTTATTATGTTGTCTCTAATTCGTAGCCCCACGGTGAAGACCCCAAACCGGATTATAATTACGAATTGTGTTTCATCCGTATGCTTATCCTTTTCATCAACAGCAATGCGTAACCCAATGGTTAGTATTAACGAGTCTGACTGCCAAATGATCCATGAAATTATTCTACTTTAAATGTCGAACATTCTCTGTGTAGCTTTCACAAAGTTAGGTGTGATTCAGCCTAATGAAGCAAAGGTTCCATGCTTAACATCGAAGGTCAGTCTTATTTTCAACCAAATAAATAAGGAATTAACTTGTCCAACACAAAAATAAATATTCTGTCGATTTCAGCCGTACGCATGTATTTTGTGCGTCTAGGTTCACTTAATTTTCGTTCGACATATTTCGGATATACTATTTCGGGTTCGAAATTTGTCATTGAGAGACCTACTGCCAATGCTTAGCTAAGCCTTAACTAGTTCAGGGTTAATCTTTCTGCTGAACCTTGTAAATAGATGAGAAGATCATTTACTTTTGCAAATATTTTGTATTGGTCGAATTTCGTTACACTCGGATCCTCTACATCTACTTGCCTTTTTTCCCGTTGTTATTTTCAGATTATCCAGTTCGCACAATTGCTGTTTGTGCCGGTTCGGGTGGCTCCGTTCTGCGCGAAACGGTGGCCCGGTCGGCCGATGTGTTTGTTACCGGTGAGATGTCGCATCACGAGCGTTTGGATGCCGTCTCCAGTGGGATCTCCGTAATTCTTGCTGGACACTCCGTATCTGAACGCGGTTATTTAGCCCAGTGTCTTGTATCTGAACTGCAAACATTATTCGACGATGTGGGTCGTGGAGATATTCCTGGTACCCGTGTTTCTGTGAAAATGTCTCAGGTCGACCGTGAACCGGGTTTGTTGTTCTGATCAATGCAGTCTCGATAATAATACCTGATCCACTCCAATCTTATTTCCTCCTGCCTCACTGTTTCTTTACCGGCGTGTTATGTCGTTGGGCTGGGCCACCGTATACTATGACTGATAGTTCGATCACTGTGTCAGCCATGATGTATATTCACAGTTGCGTTGAGGCTTCATGCTGTGTACCTCTTTGGCTAACGCATCGAGAAGTCTATGGTATGGTTGCAATTTTAACTAGTGTCGCTTGTAACGTTGAGGGTTTCGCAAGCATTCACGTTTGTTTGAAGGCAATCTTCAGTACGTCAGTAAGGTTCCTTTGTCTTCGAAGTTATGTTTTTTGTGGTACGGCGTTTGATGCTTTGTAACGTGTTAAAACACAGTTAGTCTGGTTACTTCTGGACTGTCCAGATTTAGAAGAGAGCTTACGGTGTACTCAGGGCGCTAATCTACAGTAATCGAGTGCTCTTATCAAACACTGATAATGGAGTTGTTGACTTTTCGCTATGAGCATAGACTTTCTCTCCCTATCCTAATATACTAGTTGGTTCGTTGTTGTTGGAATCAGCAGCAGCGTGAGCCGCAGCATCTTTCAGTGCAGCCGAAACTACGTGTGTATTAAACCTGATATTGATCACGTGAGTTGGAAACAAATTCTGTTCCCTCGTTGCTTAACTCGTCGGATTTGGTTTACGAGCCACTGTTTGACTGTCATATTGTGAAACAAAGCATTTAACGGGTAAACCCTTAATAGAATGAAGGCCGCTGCTTGTCTGACAGAGGCTACATGCTAAAAGCTACCTGGAACATGCTGTTGTTCGTCGTCGATTCTGGAGAGCATTTCAGTTGGCTGGACCTGAACAGACGGGACAGAATTTGAACCGACACTCATGGCGCTATGAACGAAGCTGGTATCCTCAAATCCAATAATTTTCCTTATGAATGGAGCGTGTAAAATTGCGTCTCATAATTCTTCTGGCGATATTTTTACGGCTCGCACATGGAAGCAAAACGTTTTGTTGATGTTTGTACGAGTATGTAATTGCGAAATGTGTGTAATTTGTGGCGTGTTATTTCACTCCTGGATAGCATCAGTCTGATCCCATTTCGACGCGTAAGTATGTCCGTTTCCGTACGCTTATCTGGCCAGCGGACCCCAAGTGTTCTCAACCTAATTGACATCCGATATGTACACAAGTCAAGTCATTGAATTGTTATGTTGTACAAGCCAGATTTTTGTTACCAGCAGTATATATGGAACGGTTGTCTTACTGATTGTCCAATGGTCACTGGGTATTGGACTAAGGAACGTTGAAGACTGATGTGAAGTTGTCAGTGCTTGAGACCACACATATTGGTTTCCCTTCTTAAAGGCCAATTGAGGTTCATTGTTGAAATTGAAGACACTCAGATTGTCGCCTACCTGCAAACAGGCATCGACCGTGAAATATTTGGGTTCTTTCTCAAAACAGGCAGATGGTGCATCCATCCACCAGGTTCATCAACGTTAATTTTGTCTCTGCCGAATATTACTGGCTTCGGTTCGTCTGTTCGTTTAGTTTTATGGTGATCAGTTAGCCGTGAAATTCCCCTGAATTTCCTACCAACCATAAGTGGCGTGTTCTTGATGCTTCCACGAACCGTTGGTTTCTGACAAGAGATATCCAACTGCCTTATGTTACCAGCTATACTCAGTACACTGTTTGAAACCCTTCGCATTATTCTGTTTCCAGTTTGTACTCAAAAGATTGTTCTCCGATAACTGTTTTTGTGCAATACACTTCATGAGCAGTAAAAACTTGCTGCAGTGCTGTTCTAAATCGTCCCATGGTTTGTAGTATCCCGGAAGCTGAATTGAATCTTAATGAATGCGGTAACATTGTTCTTCTCAAATCTTGTAAGCGGTGTTCCTTTGTGTATGGTCTCAGCATGTCAGAACCACTTACGAACGATGTTCGAGCTAAACTCTGTGTGTGGCTGGATGGCTGTGTACCGGAAAGACAGCGTAATAATTCGAAAGACAAATTCGTTCCCGGGGCGCCATACTCTATGTAATTTTCATGTGTCCATATAGTTATGGGGCAAATTGGATGTGTTTTGACCGTTTTTATTGGTTGAAAGGTATGTTTCTAACCGTTCAGATTGTTTCTGTCTGGTCAGTCCAAACACGGATACAAAACGATCATAGTATGTTGATGTAAAAACAAGCATCATGAGATCTTGTTTCCTTATCATTTCGAGCCATTGTGGCGGTAAATGAAAATGTACTAAACGGATGTTGGTATGCCGTTCTATTGTGGCACGTTCACTATCTCATGTAGTTTTATCGTGTTAAGTGTATGTTCACTTTATTGCTCAATCTTTGGAAGTATTTTTTGCATTACATGTTACCATTTCATTGGAGTGCGTAGTGCTTAACACTCTTTCGTACGATTGCCTGTTCTGAGCCTTCTGTGAAATAACATTTGTGTAGTGGGTGTTTCTCGGTAGCAACGATAAAGGGTACATCAGCTTATTTTAGACAGAGGTGGTGGAACTGTTCAACAGTATATTACCCAGTTTAACTCATACTATCAAAGTGCTCATGACATTGAATCACGACGATTCAGCATTTTGACCCCGTGTATTGTTAATTCCCCCATGAGTTGGGTTCTTTTTCTCCGCAGTGGAAGCGCCAGATTACTAGTTTGACCGAAAGTTGAAAGTATCACACAGGTACAATGAAGCGCGATCATGAAACATCACTTTGTGGTTTATACCTGGCTCTCCTTCAGAAAGCTGGTAAAAATATCACGTCTCCGTTATCCGTGCGAAGGTGAAAGTCATGTCATTCTTTTGATTGGCAAAATTGGGAGCGAGTTACAGCATCGGGCATTTTGGTTGGAGAATGCCAACGTTCGGGCGACGGATAGATTATGAGTGGCCAGGTGCCTTGTCGGAACTTTCTGTTCAGTGGACCGCCATCAAACCCTACAAACTCTTGAAAAAGAGATGGGCCTGTCTTACGCTTCCTGGTAGGTAACTGAGAGTTATTTATCTACGCACCATGTTTGGGATCGTTAAATAAAGACAGTGAACTAGCTGCACGACAGACAAGGAAACTTGTTCAGCATATCCGTGTTGGCTATTGATATTTTGGTGACCAAATCTTCATTTCGGATTTGGTGCTTTGAGTTTATTGAATTCCTTCTTTGTGTGTATCTCACTGTAATAAAACACAGGAAGGAAGCCCAGGTGTACATATTACTGGATAGCACCTTTCGCTATGAGGACCTGACAACTTGAAAAATAGTTCAGGAAGGCCGGAATATCAGTATGGGCAACAAACGCCTTTTTTGTTCATTTATTTGTATATTTGTGCCTGAAACTACTCAAAAATGCATAATTCTGTAGGTCGATACAACTGTGAATACGAAAGTACATAAGTGCATTATATAATTTTCATTAAAAATAAGAAATGTCAACACACCGTAAAGCGCACTGGTTTGCGTATTGAGACGATTGTCTGAGGGCAGAGAGAGCAAGAGTCGGATAATTATGTGCGTCGTCAACCACTGGGGTTTCCGGGTGAACAACGCTTCTTGTCAACACGAGATGTTCATACTATATTTTTTTCATATTTACTGGTTTCATCCTGTGGATCTTAATTGCATGTTGTTTAACGTCGGGGATGCCGGTGAAATTCTTTATTGAATTATTCTGGATGATTACTCATACTACTACCAAACCGTTAGTAGGCAATGTCATCGATTTTGTTTGACATTTAAACCCGCAACGTCTGATTTGCCTATACAAAGTGTCACTTTTATACACGGGTCTGAGTAGCCTGCTTACAGGCGCGAACACAACGCACCCTGGTTTCAACTCTACGTATGAAGCGGAGAAGAACGGACAAATATCGTTTATGGATGTGGCGCTGAATCATCAAGCAGACAGCAGAGAGGTACTCACAAAAAGGGAGCTTACGGACTTGCAACGACCAATATACTTATTTTTCCAGTTACCCATCTGTCAGGAAAGAAGAAGACCTTGTTTGTAGTCTGTTACACAGAGTTATGAAGATGACACGATTGAAGCAAAAGCACCATCTATACGTCTACTCCGTAAAATGTAGTGGTAAAAACGTGTATCCGTCAGCGCCGAAAGTAAAACTGCCATCTGCGTAAAAAGAATTGGTTTATATGACGTTGCGAAGCGTTGACTGAACTGGTGACTTACGGAATAAGTGACGCATTTGCGAGGACCCACAGTGAGACATCTGCGAGTCTCATTCATATCCAACGTACAACTCAAAGGTACGTTGTCCAAATGTATGAGCTCATTTTGTGTTTGCTCTTTCACATGCTCTTGCCAGTCGGGTTGCTTCGGTCGCACATCCAAGGGATACATGAACACTACCCTCATAGGACTGACTAAGGTCGAGGTGAAATCCATTTCGAATGTAAGTCTGGCGCATCCCTTTGACTCAGGGCACCGCGTCTCACCGGAGGTGGCTTTCCAGTTCATTTATCAGTTGCCAGGTCGTAAATTCGAAAGATTTAAATTTCGCATCTTGTCACTACAGAAGCTTCTCGAATTCGGTTGAGCAGTGCATGGTTATGCGCTCAAAAAATATTTGTCCATGTCTTACAGTTACTAGGTCCTCTGCCACTCACTTGGCAATTGCAGAAGTCGGTTTTGTCACATACTTATCCTTCAATTCAAAACCGTTTGATATGATTACATGATAATTTGTTTTTGATTCTGTCAACCTAACAGTTTTGGTCATATATGTTAATGTCCAGTGATAAATAACAGGAAACGGACCGTTCTTCAAACTGTCTTTTGCATCTGATGAACTCATAAAGCTATTCGAAACGCTATAAAATCGCATCTACCGATGTTTTTTAATATTGCATTCACATTTATTGGGGAATTTTGTTTATAGAACGGCCTGTATCCCATATACCTGCATAACCTTGAAGCGGTGATTTCAAGACTACTGCATTTCTGTACGCCACTGAATACCTTTGAATCTTTTTGACTGCTTAAAAGCACCGCAAAAACTTTCTCTTCAAAAAGAGTTAGTATACGCTCTATGAGCTGCTTTTCATTAACGCTGTAAACGTTCAGTCATCTTATTTGCTATTGAATGATAAGACATCTGAATCCCAAGTTAGTTAGAAGGGCCCTGAAATGTCTATCAGAATATGATCCACAATCTGCGGTCATAACTGTTGGATAGTCGAATTGTTTCACTCAGCGTTCAAAAGACACTAGTTACCGTTTCTGAAGAGCAGAAAGGTAGTGGCTTAGCCCTAGGCTATCTCAAAGCGGTCAGCGCACGCTGAATGATAAACTGAACCATTGGAGGGCAGTGAAGAGTGTGTTGGGTTGAAGTGCAAGTGATGGAAATGTGCGGAGGGTTCTTTTTGCTTGATGGTGAGCTTTAGAGACGAGCGGCCCCAGTTGCGGACATCGTGATTGGTCTATACGAAGCATTCAGTAATAGGTTTGACTAAAGCATGTGTGTCAGGGGGAGATAAATTGTGTACTGCTACTGAAAACTCCGCTTGGCAGAAAATTATAGAACGTGTCGTGCCCTGAAAATTGTCACGAATATATAGGCTGAATTGTGAGAGAGGTCCTCTGACTCGGCGACTTACGTGGAAGTTGTAGTTATCCGGTCAATGCCGTTGTTAGCGGATGCACTGAAATTATGTGTATGTGTATGGGTATCTGCGGTAGTCTTCATGGTTTAAAAATTGGTGTATACCATAAGTAATTTGAAAGATATAGTCCAGATGCCTAACTGTTATAACCCGTCCAGCCGTGCGGAATCAAAAGACGAGACTCGAGAGCGTACACGGGATTTCTGACACTCACTGGATGACCAAAACGAATGTCACGTTACCCAAAAGCATGACCAGTCTGACAAACAACCAATCAGAAAGCAGAGACCTATTGATCCAATTTAACCAGACCACAAACGGCTGGTAGGACCAATAAGCAGGCGTTAAGACAAAAGCACATCGATTATCTGCAACAACGGGAACGCGTCCGTAACACTAACTCCTTATGGTAATGATTGTCGGATGAAGTCCTTGGGATTGGTCAACCGTTTGTGATTAGCGTTAACCATAAAGATCCCAAGTTAAGTCGATTGACGTATTTTTTCGGGATTCCGTTAAATGTAAATGTTCGGAGGGAGAGGTAGTCAAAGGTTACCAATGTCTGGCAATCAACCTTCTCAACATGGCCCAGACAGCTGTATCAGAGGCGTCGATTATATTTGACAGCAATGTGTTTTTGCCAAGGTAAGCAAGGAAAATCTAATCAGCGACCATATCCTTAGTTCGATGAACTCAGTGCACTCGGCTTCTATGAATGTGAATTTGTGTGCTCTTCCGCATTGTTTATATAGTGTGTTGATGTTACGCTATGAGACTGTGATGTTAGTTGAGACTACTAAAATGGTCAAGTTTGCCTCGGCGTATTTACGGTTGATTTCAACCCCTAATGCAACAATTCCATTTGATGAGATCTGGTGACCAAGAAAACAAATTTATGATCTTAGTTAGTTTATGTTTGACAGAGTTTTACCATTACGTCATGTCGGATCGACTTCTTTAATAAGGTGCGAGGATGCGTAAAGTGCTTATCCAGTGAAGAACTGGTTGCCAAGATGTCATCTCGGTAAGGGTGAAGAAGTTTTATTTGGAATAAATGGAATATTGAAGCTTTCGAACTGTGTTGCTCAAACCAAATGACATTCGTGGAAATTCGATAGGGTCAAACGGATGATTACGGTGGTTTTTGATATATCCGTTCAGCTGTATTATACGTGTACCAAATTTGCTGTGTTAAGAATGTTTGTCCTGTAGACACTTAGCTCATACACATGTTCAACCGGGTAAATGTCCGAGACCATGATGCTGTTAAGCTCACAATACTTAACATAAGGGCTGACTATTTCGGAACCAAACACAACGTCGAGGCCTATGGACTTTGGAAAAACGTTTTATTCCGATTTCGAGCCCTTGCCGGAGCCTTCCCTTAGCGAGTTTTAGTTCACCGAAGCCAGCTGATGAGGTTGTGCTGCCATGTATATCGTGTGTGACATGATTCGTCCACATACGAGCTGTTGAGAAGTGGTTTATATATGTACCTGTTGTTCTGCTCGACAGACTGCTCGTGAAGGTTTTGAACTTGTCGTCTCAAACAGTCCTTTTCCAGGCAATAAAAGTTGTCTGTTTCAGATTGGGGATATCGTCTTTGTAGGTGATGGCTGCTACTAATGCTGCTGTTCCACAAAATACTTGGCTTGCATTTACTTCTGTATAGTGCTAGCGTACCATTTCTTTGCTGTTTAGGCTTCTACATCAGTTGGATTGGAGGAGTAGCAGTTGCGTTCCATAATGAGATTTCAGGACGAGTGTTCGAGTAACCATTTGTGTGTGTACATGGAGTATTGAGTCTTTGCCACGTACAAATCCGAACACAGAAGTCATTTCCCTAACTGGTATCGGATTGGCTAATTGTTTGTCAATAAAACAACCCATCCGACTGATTTTTTAACGGGGTTTAATTAAGTCATTTCGCTTGAACACATGTATTCACATATTTGTGAAATACACTGACCCGATCGTAGTCGCTTCAAACTACGAGACACAGTAACTGATTACACTTGCCTAGACATTATTAACTGTACAAAGAGCACTCTCCTGAGAACACTTATTGTAGTGAAAAATAAGATGCATATTGTATGTAGTACGACGACTGTTAGTTCTTCAAGAACGAATGACTTTTGAATTGTTAAAAATGACGAACTGAAACCGTTTATTCAATAATCCGCCTTATTGTCCTTCAGGACCTTAAGAAAATATCGAGTTACTCCAGCCAACTAATTAGGCAGTAGTCACGCGGCTTTCAGGTTGAGTTTCTATGTACTGAGGATGTGTACCCTTGGGATGCCACCTTCACGAGAAGAATGTCTGTTTTATGTGACGGTCGTTCGGGGGTCCAGTTCGTCTGTCGCTTATAGACGAGGCAGTTGCACAAACTGCTTGCGATCTGTTCTGGTTTGAAAGGATAGTTTGTGCACTACCAAACTAGAAAATCTCACTGGTTACCTCATGCTGCTTGGCGTTGAAACAGCCACTTATCTTTATTGAGTTGCTTCCTTGAATTGAATTGCTTTCTTTACCACCTCACAAAGACTCCTATCAATCGACGTTCTCCCGCAAAACTAGCTGATGTAAGCAGTGGGAATATTCGAGGTGCGTGTTTCCATCCGGTTGGTCATGCTGATTGCTTCCAAAACATGTTACTGCGCGTTTATTAGTAGTGTCAGACAATTGAAAATTCGAAAGACCAGTCAATGTGTAACAAACGATGAGGCCAAGCGGATCCTACTGACTGATGATTAACGGATGAGATGAGGTCGAACTTAGAAAATCAGCCTGGGTGATGAGCCTATGAAATGATCATTGATCATCACTGACTGGTTGTGCATGGTGTAATGTGTGACCTGATTTGTTCGGATTCATCAGATATAGGAGAATCAGGCTGGTGTTTTTTGTTTGTTGTGAATTGAATAAAATAATCACTGGGACTGGTATTTTTGATTTATCATACCAAGATATTGGCTTGAGATGACCACAGTGAAATGCTTGTATCATGATGAGCACAGATAATGAATTCGCGATATAAAATTAGCATATGATTCGAATTTTAACTCGCACCTAAAAATTTAGTGTCGCATGATTGGTCACGAACGTCTGTTGTCTTAAGCTCTATCCATGCTGTCAGTGAAAGCGATTATTCGGATTGTCGGAAGGTTTAATTGCATCTGATTGACTCCGTTACGTTCCAGGTTTATTTGGATTACAGTTGTCTGATAAATCATAGAGGTTATGTGGTTGTGAGAAGTACTCGCACACGTCAGCTACAAGATCAAGTCGTTTCCTTCATTCACACTGTTACGAGGAGCACCTCTTAAGGAAGAAGCCAGGGCGAATCACGATTTGTCGATCCGGCTTCGGGTGAATTGATTTGTATTAACTCACTTAATTAATCAGACTGCAGCCGTGCGGTCGAACGCATGCACGTTATCGAAACTGTTTTCTCGTGTTTACTTTTTCCTGCCCCCCCATTAACGTGATTCGTTCCAACGCTCTGATTGCCATATCTGATCTTGTTTGTTTTTCCATACATCTTGTCGGTCATGTTGGTAGTCATTTCGCCCTATAAATTTAAAACCTGTGTGGCCTACTTCTGTCTCGACTCGTACCTCCAATAAACGGTGTTGCCACATCTCTTCTGTTCTGGATCCAGTAGACACAAACGTTAGTTTTTATTTCCTTCACTTTAACCTTCTGTATCAAACTGTGTACATTAGGCCCGAGATTTCGAGGTCCGACTAAAAGTCTCGTCATCACGATACAATCTCGCGGACTACAACGAAAGGTTACAGCAGTGGATTGATATGGAGAACCTTCATGGCTTGATTGCTTCTCAGATGTTGACGTTTCCCAGGTGAAGACATTGATGCGAAAAATTTACGAGACAGCGATAACTCTTTACCGCTTGCCAACCATTTAATGTCGCTTGAATTATGAGTATGAATAGATCATTAATCCACCCGTAGACTGCCCCAACGTATGTCTTACGACGAATAAAGAATGATATAGTTCATGAAACGTTTTCCGAACAGGCTTCGTCGAAGTATTATACCGAAATCCTCAACCAATACTCTTGAGCGTTATGTCACTCAAGTATTCGCTGGAGAATCAAGATTTTCGGTTCTTTCCGATGGACATTGAATAAGGAAAACTGTGGATGGTGGATGATGCAACGTCTATCGGCTTATCGACAGTGCAGGCACGTTCCAAGCTAAGTTACTACCGATAACAGGCACACACGTCAAATTAGCTAGTTGATTGTGCCGTTTTGGCTCTATTTACAGTTATTTTATTGCACATGTACTGTTACATCTGAAAATAACGTGAATAGATGTATCAGAATGTGATAGTGTATTTTCAGTTTTGTAATTTTACTTGGTTCATCGACAAAAGACTGTCTTGTGTCAAAAAGTTGTGATGGATCCAAATAGGTGAGATCGTTTCCAACGACCTCTTCGGGGAATGTGGAGGTTATCCGTAATGTATAGATGTCTCCCAGAGACATTACGAAAGAGGATGCCTCCCATCTTTTTCCAATATGTGTATTCAAATGGATTAAGGCAGCCAAGTGATTATAAGTTCTTCGTGGTTAATCCGATGTGGAGTCAACATTTAGCGGACGTAAATTTCAGCGCTCCGACAGTGCACCTGTTTTCTCTTAGCCATCTCCGTCCGATGTGTTCAACATGGACACATTCGACCACATTTTCAAGGCACTTTTCATCTGTACCTGTATATTACACTGTTCTGAAGCTGTAACTTCGCAGTGTTTCCGCGTTGCTCTGCCCACACACTCACGCGGGTAAAATTGTCAATTACGATTTATAACTCAGTACCACGCGCAAGTTCATTTTAAACCGTTTCTGATGGTGCTAAAAATTTTCCGATCGGATTTAGGGATCTTTCTCACCGACCAGTTCACTCCAATGATAAATGCAGCACACAGAAGCCCGTGATCAATCCCTAACCCAGGACTGCACGAATTTCGCTCTGTAGAGCCGCGTTCTATCGATCCTTCCACCGGTTGGAATTATCAAAGCCATTCGACTGGCTGTTTCAACCCCTAGTCAAAGGCAATCCCGAGGAAGCATCCACAACTGAATAAATCACAGGTTGTGCGCATGTAAACATACACACCAGATTAACTTTGACCAACGACCCCGGTCGTCTGCTCTGCTTCACGCCATCCCAATTCCGAATGCTGGGGCCTCTACGACCTGGTTCCTAGTCCGGTGCATAGTGCTTTCGCTACGCACGGCGACAACAAGGGCACAGGCGAAATTCTTCACCTGATGCTTATACTTTTGCCTCATTTACCATGAATTTGGCATACGCTAGCGACGTCAACGAGGCTACGGCTCTCTTTAGCCAAATCAATTTTCGCTCTCTCCTAGTTCTCATGGTGAACTGATTTAATGTATGCACTGACCATCAATCTATTCCATTCCAAGTCATCTGGTATCCGACTAGTGTCGAAGTGATTGTTGTTCGTCTGATTTTGTCCGAATTTTGCGTGCCATACGTTTCATTTCAGCGGCTTCACTGATCTCCTAACCACTATTCGATACTTTCTGTGGTGTTAATGTGGTTTTTACCAGTTGGACACGTAGATGTAGAAGTATTACTAATGCAACATCTTCCTATACAATGGCGGCATACAACAGTACACAACAGCAACTCTTCGATGCCTACTGTGTACATCAGCGACTCGCTTGACAGGTGGCGGAGTACCCACGATAGTTTATACAACTCTACAGGATAACCTTTCGGATACTGTGCATTTGCTTGTCCACTGTTAGGTCATTACAAAATTGTTGGCACACCTTAGGCTAGTTTAGAAAAAGTATCTCCCAATACTACTTGAAAGCTTCACATTCCACAAGTGGAGTCTATGGTTCAAAACCTCTACTACCAGATTATAATGAGGAACCTGATGGATAGCATAGCCTACCTAATGGGTTTAGCTTACTTGTGTCTTCTCACTCGTCAAATGCAAGTCGCGTAGCTACTAACTTGAGCACCCTAGACAATAAACCAAAGTCACTAACATTTTTCAATGTAGTAGAAAGATGCAGTTCACCATCCGTTAAGGAACACATCACACCGAGTCTTGTTTCCAGGTGTACAACCGCAACCAAAACAACTACGACCAGACCAACTATGGTCAACACAATCGCTCATCGTATTCAATCTTCCTGAGAGCGAGTCACAAGAATTATTGGCATGAGTGGCGCATGTCAAGGCTGTCCTTGTTGAGTACTTAAAAAAGTTGAGTACTGTCAGTATCTCCAATGCACTTTTAAAGCAACACCATGGGACTGAAAATACAACGATCTTACAAGACCTCGCTGTGTGTCATTCAGTAACACAAGTGAGATAGAGCAAGTAGTAATGGTGAAACAAGCTTCATTTTAAATGTCTGGCGGTTCACTCAGACTACGTCCAGATGTCCATAAGTCGGATAGGGCTTTATTGTATAACCGTAGACTTAGATAGAGGGCCTACGTGTATTTTCATACGCACTATTCCTTCTCTCAAGATCACGAATCATTGTGCTAGTGCACTTCATGATTTATACCAGTGGCCGTTTCTACCACTAAACCTGAGATTTCTGATTTCCAGGTATCAAGTATTTTTAAGATACCCAGGTCTGTTCATTTGAAGTCCATTCAACCAGTTAGACTCTTACGAGTGTCGTTTTTGATGCAATGCATAACTGATTAATCTCTCATGTCTTGATACATCAGTCGCCAACAACTTTCGGATAGTATCAGATTCCACGCGGACTGATCTCAGAGGACCTTCGTGAGATATGGTGCTCCAAAGTCATCGTCCACCTAAAGTTATTTTAAAGTTTCCAGAGATCTTTCAAGAATCACTTTAACTTTACAAATAAACGAGAGACAACTGTCATTTTGACTGAAAACAGCAGCACCAACGATGAAATTGAAGAGCGCGATCAACATCTTAGAACGAAAGTACACAGAGGCCAAAGCGACTGGGAGTAAATTCATGAGAAGGGTGTTCTGTTGTGACTTCCATCAAGTGATATTTTACCCCTTCTCACCAAACGTGAGAAACTTTGCATCCTATGATAATATAACGCAAACCTGGCCTATGACCGACATTATAAACGAGGAAATTAATATACCAGCTATGACTGTGCGAAGGGCAGCAGTGTAGTCTTTCATATTGACAGCCGACTCAAGACATCGGTGGTACATGATCCGGCTCTTCTGGGTTCTCCTGAATTCGGGTGGCGCTTTGTGCACCTCAGCCAATCATCCAGCTGTTTGATCGGTGTGTTTTACCGACCTCCGTCTATCTCCTTGGCTAACCATCGCTCATTTAATGACACCATGTGCAAGCTTACATCCGCAGCATTCTCACAGATCCTATGCATGGGTGATTATCCTGGAATTGATCTCAACGCCAGAGAAGTTAACGTTAGACTCATCTGCTTTCGAATCTTGCGATGCAGTTATAAGTTCTCATGTAACAGATGTGAGGCGGTTCACAGGGTGGAATATCTCTCGAAAACCCTCCTGATTACTGATCTTCAAATTAATGCCCCTTAGTAGTAGTAACTACGGCGTCACGTTTCAATTAATAGGTGGACTGAAGGTATTTCCCCGACTCACAAATAAATTCTCCAAAACGGGTTAGACATCCCTGATCAAAGAATTTAGCGATGTGCATTGGTCTGATGCCTCAGTGTATCTATCATGCGTTGTTCACTAACAGTTTGGTGTGGATACCGTTGCTGAAGGGTTAGTTTCGATCGGGCACCCTAGACGACCCAGGCGCAAAAACCCACTTTGGCATTACACATTAGTTTTACTGACAGTAATGAAATCCACTTGGAACACGTTTCAGTTAGAGAGAGTTAAAAGAAAGCTATACAACGAGTGCTGTGTGGTCCTCAACCTGGCAGCAACAGCTTTGAGAGCCGACAAAGATCACCATCAGCTAAAGCTGACTAACAGGTTCATTGTCAACCGATAGCTGTTCTACAGCACTGCTGCGTCCATCACCAAAAGTCATCCTGAAATCTCACAATTACACTACACATGCGGGACACCCGTCTCATATAGAGAAGTCACCAACGTTCCTGTTAATCGGTATCTGGATGTGTTCGCCACCAACTCCACAGAGTCCGTACACATTTTCAGTACCAACACTACCGATGTCGTAAGAAGTACATTCTTGTCAAGCAGTTTTTTCCAAAAACTGTCGTGCTCTCATGTCTCCTATGGCACTAAAGAAGTAAGGTAAAAAGTTGACAAAGCCATTCTGCAAACTTTTCAGTCGATCTCTCCGAGAAGGTAAGCGTCCCAAAACCCGGATGATGCACACAGTGTAACTCATCTTTGCCGGTGGTGACTGCAATGAGCTGGCTAACTACAGGCCGCTTTCAGTATTATTAATTACATCGGAAGTCATGGAGAGCGTGGTTGACTACCAGTAACATAAACATCATACTTGATTTCCACTGTTGCCTGGAAGTAGACATGGATTTGAAGATGGATTCTTGTGTGTTCAGAATTTACATGTTTTTCAGGAAAATTAAACATAGACGGCTGAGGGCAAACAACTAAATATAGTTTTTCTAAACTTCATTAAGACCTACATCCGAACCCACTACACAACTTTCTACGTGGAGCTTATTAGTTACGGCATGAAATATTTTAATGTAATATGTTTCACCGACTACCTCCAAGGCCGCTGTTTCAACATCAAGCCTTCTTATTAGTACTGCGTGTCCGGCATTTTGCCACGAGATTCTGCACTGGGACATCTGCTCTTTATTCCGTTTGTGCTCGGAACTCTACAGCCTTTCCATTCCCCGTTGGCGCTATATGCAGATGACTGAGTCACATTATATAATATATGCCTAATGTTTGTCATCCACAGAGTGATTTGACCATATCACACCATCGAAACACAGATAACTGTCTCCTATTTAACATGACTGCACGGATTACCTTCTAGAAGGCATAAAACTAGGCACTCCCACTCGCAAGTGCTACGTGACCACAGTTGTCTCAAGTGATCTTGGCCTATCTCCCAACAGTGCATCAATGGTCAAGGAAGCCAACTCGACACGGGCTACTCAGCTGACTGGACAGTTTCGCTCTGCTCCACTATTCTGTTCTGTTCGCCACTTAGTCTACATTTTGGGCTGACTGTTCGACTTTGTCGTCAGCATTTCGTGAAGGATATTACTCTCAATGAGAAGGTGCAGCATAGAGCTACGAAATGGTTTACAATCTTTGCCTCATCTAGATGGGCTGCGCAAACCGGGACAGTTCTCAATGAACTAGCGGCATATCAGAGAAGACTCGGTTTTAGTATATAGGATGGCCAATTAATCCCAACTTCCCCTAGGAAAAATACAAATGCCTAACGAAGACAACGACCACAGGAAAACTCGCTGAAGTTACAATATGAAATGAGCCGTTTAGCTTACAGATAACACCCATTAAGTGTTCGGTGTGCCTAATCTGAAAAATGTCATCCCAGTCTATCGTAATTGTCATCGGTTATTTTCGGATAACTCGATGGTCGGGATCACCGCGATGGAATATCGATACTGTCGACCTCTCACTGTTGACGCTAGCCAGCTGTTTTCTGTTGCTTGTTGCAGAGCGATGTTGTATGTTTGACACGTAATGGTTAGGTTTCTGTTCTGCTTATTATCCTCTGACTTTCCTTTCGCGAGCTTTCCATTGTTGTAACAACCTTCAAACTTACCTTCTCCTTCTAAACCATCCAATACGGATCCAGATCTACTTAAGCGTTCTCAGCTTCTTTCAGTCTGTGCATTTCCTGTGAGTCCTATTTCTCAATTGACCCGGTAGAGATACTTATCCGAACGGTAGCACTACTTTCAAATGCGCGTTGTGTTCTGTTTATGACCAACTTATTGTCCAACCAACTTATTTTCCAACTAACTGATAACTTCATGATCTCGGCAAGTTGTTCGGCCGGTCGACCCATTTTGGTGACAGGAGTATGCCGTACTAATAAATATTAACAACGCACAGGTCAACGAATACATTTGTACGTATGTGAGTGTCAGTTTGTTTCCTAACAGTCCAACCTCCCAATTACTTACGAGGATAAACTGCTCACCCACAATTGAACAGAGCTTTTGTAATCAAACAAAGTTCCTAAACGGTCTCTTTTGAAGGATATTCCACAGCAAGTCTCCGGTACGTGTTTACATCCTCATCGGATTTAAAACCTTATGTATCTAGTTTCGAAGTTCAAACTTTGGTATGTAATCGTTGACGCCTCGTCTGGTGATAAGATGTTTAGTGTCAAAATATCAAGCCCACTCATCACATGAATACATAAATATCAACTGAAGATCGTGAAAACCTCAATATTCTCGTTCTGTTTGAGATGTTGATTTGTCTGAGTTTCAGTGATTTACATACTGACTGGGACTCGTAAAATGTCTGATCTATTACCGAGACCAAGCTTATTAGCTCTTGTAACGTTTTGTACACTATTTTCTATTTCTCAATTCTGATTATTATTCACACGTTTCACTTGCCACAACTTCTCTGTTTAATTTCTACGTCTATCTTTGGGCCTATCCATAACCGTTACGACTCTTCTTTGAAACTACCATATTTTGGTTATTTTTATCATTTGACTGATTAGGCCACCACACCTTCCCTTCTACTATCGATTATGCT